>WWET01011325.1:0-11900 GCA_011038615.1 Limnodynastes dumerilii
CACGTGGATGGGTGGGGATGATCCAGAGTAAGGGTGAAACACGTGGATGGGTGGGTGGTGATCCAGAGTAAGGGTGAAACACGTGGATGGGTGGGTGGTGATCCAGAGCTGCATGTCCCCCTTTTTTTTATTTAAGGGCAGAACAGATGCAATTGTAGATTTACGCACAAACCATTTTGCAAGGTGAGGGGTAGAAATGAATTTTAATTATTTTTGCTGGGGGGAACATTCTTTGCTTTAGTACATAGAACTTACATAAGGTAAAGCTTTATGGGCTTCATTTACAAAGATTTGCTTTAAAAACGGCTTTCTTTGGTATGGTTGGATTCTTCACATTTGTCACGTCGGTCTCTCTGCATTTGATCACGAATATGATATGTGGTGCGCTTATATCACAACCAGGAAAGAGACCTCTTTACTGCAGTTACTTATAATGCAATGACTTCATTTTCATGAGATAAAGGTGAAAACGGTCTTGATCTCATAAAAACAAAACTTTTCTTATTTACAATGCTATGATCGCCATGGCAATCATTAAAATCCTCACCCTCCGATCGCCCACCCGTTCTAATGAATGCGGACTGGCTGGTCGCTGAATTTAGTAACTGTTAGCGCGAATTGTTAAAACCTCAGAATGAATAATCCAGCGGTCTCTCCATATACCCCCCTTTCCTTGCCCCTAATAGCTGTTATTAGCTGGGAGACACAGCCAGCATGTTAATGTTAATAAAAAAATAAAGCTATTAACTACCATAAATTCATTTGCACCCTCACACTGCAACCAAGCTTAGCTGAGGCGTAGACTGGCACCTGCTGCACCTCACTCCCTAACTCTAGATAGGCGGCTTTTGCTCATGAAGAGATCTGCATAACATTCTGTTACATCACTCATTCTGCATTGCAGATTCATGTTACGCTGAAGTGGGAAGAAAAGCTTTGCCAAGGCCGATCGCCGGCTAGAAACAAAACATTCCTAAGCGCTGTTTTATTTCAACAAGTGCTAACAGGTGGAGTTTACGTCTGGGTTCATGGATGAATGAAGAAACAATACCCGGCTTTCACTGAAAATAACCAATATGGAGAACACAGGCCAGAAAAGTCACTGCAATCAAGGTTTTCAAAAGATATTTACAACTATTAATGTCAAACAATATACCAGCACATAGCTCACAATACTGCATCACACAGCATTGAAACAATCTAATGATCTGTTCAATGATACAATTTTACAATAGTCTTTGGCCTGTTGTGTAAATTTCCTTACCACAAAGCTCAGTAACAAACGACAAGTGATGGCATTTGTGTAAAAGAAAGATTTTATTGTATAGTTGTGAATTTTAGGGGCACATTATGACACATTTTCATCTTTACTATTTGGAGATAGTAGAGGCTGCTGATGCCCATTGGCTGGATCCAGGCATTAATATCTGGGCATTTTACACTGGGCATGTGTTAAAACGATCAATGGCTTTAAGAAGCCTAAAAATGTGACTCAATAAAAACTCATGAATATCTGAATATTGTGGGCCAGCACTTGCAGATGACAATATATTTTGCTCAGGGCAGGGGGGTATGTAGAGGTCTGGGCATCCCTGGTAAACTAAAGGACTGGTGTCATCCCTATCCCCTGTACAGCCCATCTGATCTTCTTACGCTCCTGTCCGCTGTCTGTGAAAGGGAGAAGGGACACAGGGAGTGGACTCGACTAGATTTATCAGTGATGCTGGCTGGCCTGTGATGTAGAGGCTTTGTGCCAGCACCGTGTCATACTATATATTGACAGGCAGCAGAACAGCAGCATCAGAAAGACACTGCATCACTGTCTATCTGCCTGTCTGGATGCTTCTGGTCCACTGCGCCTCGTATAGCGGAGGACTGGAAACACATGGATGTTGGGAGGACGGCAAAACAGTTGGTGCCACTGAGGTAGATCTGGCACAGGGATTCAGTCACATAAAAATATCTGCTGCTGACAGGCTTAACTGATTTTTCTGGAGGAGAGAGCATGGACAAAGAAGAGGAAAGAACACAGATATAGTGGAGGAAAAAACGTGGACAGAGTGAAGAAGAGATTGGGGATAGAGCAGAGGTGAGACGTGGACAGAGGAGGAGAGAGTGCAGATATAGTGGACAGAGTGGAGAAGAGATTGAGGATAGAGCAGAGGTGAGACGTGGACAGAGAAGGAGAGACTGCAGATATAGTGGACAGAGTGGAGAAGAGATTGAGGATAGAGCAGAGGTGAGACGTGGACAGAGGAGGAGAGAGTGCAGATATAGTGGACAGAGTGGAGAAGAGATTGGGGATAGAACGGAGGAGAGAGCATGGACAGAGGAGAGAGCACAGATATAGTGGACAGAGCGGAGAAGAGATTAGGGATAGAGCGGAGGAGAGAGCGTGGACAGAGGAGAGAGCGCAGATATAGTGGACAGAGTGGAGAAGAGATTGCGGATAGAGCGGAGGAGAGAGCGTAGACAGAGGAGGAGGGAGTGGGTGGGAGCTGGAGCGGGATAAAAAAAAGTATACCATTTTTTTTTAAAGTCCCTTGCATCCAGTCTTACCCATAACAGAACAAGATTTAAAGCTGACAATAACTTCTTCCTGTTTATCCTGAAGAGGAATTTAATGTATTTGCTACTGCAATGTTTCTAGGCTGCTAGACAATTATTTTTCTTTTTTATTTATTTATATGGTATTCTTTTACTATTGCTTGGGGCATCTCACATGACATAACCAAATATGGTATCCCACTACAAGGCTGTACTTATTGCTCGCAGTGACATAACTGCAAAGGAATTGTAATAATATAAATAGAAGCGATTTGTACTGTGAAAGATTGAGATGTTCTAAAAAAGCACAGACAGAAAATGCTAAAAAAAAACTAAAAAAAAACAGGCACATTTATAGCAAGTGAACAAATGTCACTCTTTGGCTGCTGATCAATCCCAGGCCGCACTTCATTCACTTACCAGGTGTGAACCATTAGACATGTCTTCCTAATACAAATTGTTGTAGACGTTTCAGTGGGATGGACTACTAAATGTGAAAAATAAACTGCATCTTGCTGCTAGCTTGATAACAGAGGACCGGATTCAAACTTACGTTTTTGCTACTTTTTCTGTGCGTATTTTTAGGTGCGGTTGAGCATAGTAACTTTTTTTGCGCAAGCTACGTAGGATTTAGGCACGGAAGTCGCCCGGATTTACGCCCGGATTTGTAAATCGGACGTAGTGACGTACGTACAGAGGGGTGTGGTTAATTTCAGTACGTGCGTATATTAGTGAAAGTGGGTTAAAGCGAGTTAAATGGACTAAAATGGGCGCAGTTTGGCATGTCCGGAAGGAAAATACCTACGTAACTACACACTTGACCTTAGGTTGCCCTATGGACGTGTAAGTCACCGAAAACCCGTCCGTATGAGGGGAGTGTCATGGGTCTTGCCTTTTCACATTTATCATATTGTTTATGGACCAGCGTCAGAACGCATCCAGTATTAAGAGTATTAAGAGCCGTGACACCTTTGACGGACAGGCTGACTTCTGGAGTTCTCACTTAGTCAACTCATAGTATAATCCGGATTCAGAATTAATAACGTCAGCCCTCTCACGCAAGCTGCATGCTTAAGCCGGCCTTTGGGAAGGCACTACGCATGTGTGTAGCAGATGTTACGCATCGGAACTCTGAACGAAGGAATCGCAATTCTGTATGTTCCGAGTTCTATATGTTTGGACTTGTCAATCCTCCATGTGTTAGATTATATGTAGTGTGGGTGAGGGGAAGCATTTATATTGCACAGTATGGACTGGGTGGGTGTGGGTCCCCGCTGAGAACATCCCAATTTTGAAAGGGCCGTTCTCTCTCAGCCAGCTCCAAACTGGCTGGGAAATCTATTGCTTTTGCCTCTAAGCTGGTGCTCTGAATGGTAAGTATCCAATCTCACCCCAACTTTTTCCCTAATCAATACCCTAGCATACCCTTCCATGACCCTAACCCTATCTTCCCCAGAGCCTAACCCTCCACCTAACCCTAAAAGTCCCCAGAGAGGTTACCCACGTCTCTGGTGGCAGATGCGACGGTTCTTAAAATAAATGGGTGAGCATGCCGATCAGCAAACGTACCCGTTCTACAAAAAAAAATCACAAAAGGCTGCCTACTCGAAAATCTTTTGGCTGTCTCTACTTCTAAAAGCCAGCTCTTGTGATGGGGACTCCACTGGGGATGGGTTAGGCATTAGTTAGTCAGAGCGATCTGTGCAGAAAATTTAAGGTAGGGTTATGGGTTAGGCTGCATACAGAATTCCTTAGGTGGGTTATGGTGCATACAGTGAATTAGGCTCCAAGGGCCGTATTCACAGATCCGTTTCTGCGCGGAGTTCCGTGTGTATTTTTACGTTCGGAGTAACTGCGCATATGTAGTAACTGTATTTACGCTATTTACGTTGAAGTCCATTAGGCAGGTACTTGTGAATCGCACTTGGGGACATACGTGCAGAGGGGCGTGGTTGAAATCCGTCCGGACAAAGTTACGTGATAGTGGGTGGGGGGAGGCATTTAAATTACCTTTTGGGGGCGCGGTTAGTTACATACGCACATATGTAATTATTATACGCACGTAAATGCACACGTAGAGAAACGGGTCCCCCATGGAGGCAGAAGTCACTGAAAACTCATCCGTGTGAGGGGAGTGTCATGGGTGTTGACTTGCAACGTACATGCGTATAATTGCGTACCTTTAACTAATGGATCTGTGAATACGACCCTTAGTCTTTGAGCTCATTCAGACAGCTTCACTTCCACCCTTTTCTGCGTACTTGTGTCGGAAAAGTTAAAGAAAAGCCATGGTTGTTTGAAGACCATCTGTACAAGTGGGAATACATAATAGTGGCTCAAGTGGCTAGCACTTCTGCCTCATAACACTGAGGTCCTGAGTATGATTCTTGAACAGGGCCTTACAGAACAGAGATAGGCTGGAGGCAAACTGATGAAACAAAAATGTGCAAAGAAAAAGGTGTTAGAAATAAAAATGTTCACTGTCAGAATTAAACATAGAATAACATACCCTCCAACATTTTTTTATAGAAAATCGGTACACATGGGGGCGTGGCTTGTCCCGTGAAGGTGCGTGGCTTTAATCTGCTCTATTTGGCATGTATGATAAAGTGTAAAATCTCATTATACACCTTATATGAGCTAAGAACTCACAGGAGAGGGTCTTGTCACTGTATCAGAGCTGTAGGAGTCTGTCCCCGCAGCTCTGCTATATGCTGCAGGACTGGAAGGTGAGTAAAGGGGGGAGGGAACTGCTGGGCCAGAATCCGGTACAGGAGCAATTTTAGAGGGTACAGACTATTAAAAATCAATACTGTACCTGCTAAATAGGTACAGTTGGAGGGTATGGAATAAGATTCCAGTCCAGTCTGCTCATTACTTTATTTAGGATATCTATTTGTTACATTTTTCTGCTGTGTTAGCCTTAAACATCTCTGATTTGATAAATCTCCAACCATTCAGTGAATTCATATTTTCCCTGAACCTACCACTCTCCAGTTTTTGTGCTGCCCTTGTGTTCTAATACAGCTCTTCCTTTGAAAAATGATCCCCTCCTGTACCTGGTTAAACCCCTTGATATACGTGAAAGCTACTATTACATTCCCCCTTCCCTTCTCTGCTCCAGGCTATACATGATCAGTTCCTGTCGTCTATCTTCATATGTTTTATGACACAGGCATTAGCGTTTTGATCTATAATGGGTGCAGGGGGCCCCATGGCGCTCACTCTGTACTAAAATCTCTATATATACAGTAAGTATATACAGTAAGTATAGCCAGCCGGCTCATATGCTATTTTTTTTACACGTTTTTTTATGGACGGGGGAGCGGTGCGGCAGGAAGGTGTGTTGGGGAGTGTGCTGCGGGGGTGTGTGTGGAAGCCTTAGGGGATAGTGGGGGGGCCACGTACAAATGCTGAACAAGGGCTCCCTTTTTAAAACGCTTCTGGACACAGGCCATGAACCATTTTAGTTGCTCTTCTTTGCACAGTCTCTAATGTATTTATATCTTTCTGGAGATTTGGCCTCCAGAACTGAACACAGTATTCTAGGTGAGGTCGTACCAACGATCTATAAAGGGGCATCACTACTTCTCTCTGGTACTAATTCCTCTCCCTATGCAACCAAGCATCTTGCGTTTCTTATGGCTTTGTTACATTGCTTGGCTATGTTTAGGTCACATGAAATAATGATTCCTTTCCTCCTTAGGACTTTATAAAATGATTGCCATTAAAACTAATAGCTAAATTCTAAGGTCAGAGCATGTCTAATCTATATGAAGACTCTGATATAGTCAAATTTAGACAGATTTCTCCTCTAAAAGTCAATCTTCCAGATCTATTTTTTTAAAACTAATTTATCTTAAGTAAAAATAAGAATGTATTAAAGGAGGTAGATATTTCTTCCACTTCTGAATTTTCATCCACCCCCATATTATTCAGTAGGACAGAGAGTGAAATCAGAGGCGGAACTTGCGAGTTGTGGATCCAGGTGCAAAAAATATGCTTTGGCCCTGAAGATATCCCAGGTAACCTGGTGGGGAGCTTCGGCAGTGCAGTGATGATGGCTGTGGGCCCTTGTATCAGCATAGGCCTCGGTGCTGCTGCACCTGTTGCACCAATGGTAGTTCTGCCCCTGAGTGAAATATGAAATACAAACACTTGCAGCACAAAATAGTGAAAAGCGGTCACTGGAGTAGATCACGATGGATGGAGGTCCGAGAGCAGCACCAGTGCAATCCTCACTGCATGCAGCCTTCCATGCGAGCGCAGTCCTCTCACTCGCATGGACTTCTGAGACTTCACATCTATCTTAAGATTTTTGATCCATCCTCAATTTCATTGCTATATAGAAAGGCTGGATGGGATGGGGGGGCCTTTATTATGTAAATACATCGCCCTTGCACTCACTCCCGAGATGTCATCTGAGCCCTGCCGTTACCTGGCATGGTACCTGATAGAACGCAAAAGCGAGATTGGAAAATACACAGTGATCCAGCGTTTGCTGTACAATCCTGAATTCCGTGCGTGCAAGTGGTTACCTCCCCCCTTCCATACACAGAACTTCCGACAGCAGTACCCTACCTTAATATTTACACACTGGCCCCACGGAACATGAAAATAAGGATACTACATAAGGGCTTAACCAAGTCCTTACTGTATAAAGTACATCTCCCTCCTTCCACCATGGGTACACGCTGTACGCATGGCGCCCAGTCCCGCCCTGCTGTCAGAAAGGTTACCAGCACAAAAGAATGGGTTGTGCATGCCGCCAGGAACTCCCTTTTAGAATACACACAACCGCCAACAGCTAATTGTCTGCTGGGCGTATTTCAGAACATTTCTTCATTTCTAAAATCTCGCCACAGACCCAACGGTTCTCGACGCTGTGACAACTGGACAGGATAGTGCAGGGGAGGGGATGTATTTTACTAGGGTAGTCTTAGGCTGTAGGGAGGTGATGGAGCCTAGAAGGAGAGAATTAGGGTTAGGCTGCAGGGAAGGGATGGAGCCTAGAAGGGGAAACTTAGGGTTAGGCTGCGGGGAAGGGAGTCTTGAGCTAAGGCTGCGGGGAGGGGAGAATTAGGGTTAGGCTGCGGGGAGGGGATGGATCAGAGAAGGGTAGATTTAGGGTTAGGCTGTGGGGAAGAGAGGGTTAGGGTCAGGGTAATAATTAGCAGGATGGGGTAGGGAAATAGAAAGCTATGCTAACCTGTCTATGGCAGGAAGTTTCTTAGCAGCTCTCTCTTCGGAAATGGGGTCTCAAAAATGACCCTCTCGAAAAAGGGCCATTCTCAGCGACGACCCACACCCCGGAAGAATGCATCCTGGGGATCCAACTCATATGCACACTTACCATTTGAAGTAGTTTTTGGAATTCTATTGTAATTGGTGGTCAACAAGACTGCACCGGTACCTATGAAACTGTTATATATCTGACAGACTCCTTTAATGCACCATTAATGGTCAGAAGCATGGGTATGACTGTAAAAATATGCAAACTTGCGGCATGACAAAACAAACGCTTCTGTCGTCTTACCCCTTAGATCTGTCAATGGAAACCCTACTAAGAGCTGTGGTGACATAACTGTAACGTCTGGTAACAAAATACACTATGTCCAATAAGTTTTGCAGAACAAGCATTTTTGTAACCTCTATCTAGTTCTATAATGCTGTTAAGTCATTCAATGTTGCAATGTAATCACCTCAAATGCGCTTCAGGCAATTAATCTTGTTTATAGAGTTTAATGGAGTAGGCAATTACATGCTGAGCCCAGGGGATTGTAGGTGATTCTATGCAGGAAATGCTCATTTCAAATAAAGAACACACTTTACTTTTTTATTCATGCAATTAACTGCATGCAATTAAATCTCATTTAATTGTATTTAATTTTACCATTTTTCCTTTTACAGGATCAGATTCATTTGACCTCTGTTACCTAGCGTAAAATAAAACGTGGCCAACAAAGACCGCACAAGAGTAACCTTATTTTAACCTAAGGGTAACCTATTTTAATTGTTTTAAAACGGTTAAGTAAAATAAACAAATCTGGAATGGACAAACACACAGTCTGATCGGTGATGGGAGAACGGTAACCACGAAAGAGTTAAATTAAAATACTTGACATAAAACTAAACGTTGTTTTGGAGATGTAGGGCCGTATTCAGAGATCCGTTTCTTTGCCGTTTTCCATGCGTATTTTTAAGTATGTTTAAACTGCGCATGCGTAGTAACTTTTTATATGCTGTTCACGTAGACTATACATGAGGAAGTGCCTTATGGACGGACTTGTGAATCGCACGTGGGTTAATACGCTCGGAACTCCCACGAAAAAATATGCACGGGCGGAATTTACATAGAAATGGGCGGGGGGAGGCATTTAAATGAAGTGAAGTGAAGTGGGCGCGATTACAAAGATACACACGGACGGAGGACGCATATGCTCGGAAATGGCCAGCAAGGGGCGTGACTGGAGTTTTGGTGGGTGTTACTTGCGAATATTTGCGAGCCGATCACCAGATGGATCTCTGAATATGGCCTGTAATGTTATGATTGTTATGTGTCTGCTAGATGGGGTGTATTCTGAGTCCTCCCACTTCCACCGATGACCACATGGCTTGTAGTGAATTAATGAAGAACCAATTAAGAAAGACAAAACAAAAGAACGCTCTTATGATTTCTAATTTGTTGAGCTTTGCAGTAAGTAACATTAAACGGGATCCAGACCTCTTAACGTCAGCTGATTTATGCAAGCTTCCATGCGTTAATAACCTGTCATTCATTAATGTCCTTCAGAAATAGTGGGGCCCGGGACACATTTACAGGCCCACCCCCCTATGTGACATCATCAGTGCCGCCGACCAGAGTTAACCTCAGGATGGCGCACAGGGAAGTTGTTGCGCATTGATCCGCAGAGCAAAGGTAAGTATCGCGGGCCCTATCAGCTCCGCGCCTGAGACAATAGTCCCGGATGCCCTCCACTCCCGATTGGGCTAAGCTTCGGAATGCAGGATGTACTGATATTGTTTCCGTACGTCCTGCAGACATTGGAGCTGATTCAGAGTTACGTGTGTGCGCGAGACGGAATCCCGCAAACTAATTTAAATACGGCCTATTCAAGGTTACGCATTTTAGCCTAAAAAGTGCAAACGTGAATCGCGTGCATCTGTAATACGGCTGTGCATTCTCGGAAGCGTCTCCATGCTTCCGTCTAATTGATCATTTGCATGGAATATGCGCACACGAATCGTAAGGACACAGGCGTCCACCTAAATGTAATTCAATGCAAGGTGGATGCGGAAAAGCACAAATGAGTTTTTTTTGTTTGTTTTTTTATGTAAAATAAATACTTTTCAAAAAAATGTGTTTGTAAATTGTAAAAAAAAAACATTAATAATAAAATTGTAAACTATCTAATAGTTGTATCTGTTATGTCAAATTTTTGAAACATTAACTAATGTGTAATACTGTGGGGGTTTTTTGAGTCTCCAACAACATACAAAATAAAACAGAAATTTTTTATGATTATAGAAAATTACATTTATTATTAAAGTAAATATAAAAATTATTATAAAAAGAATCAACAAACTAAAATAATCCTAAACGATGTTAAAATGCCTCATGGTTACAATTTTTCCTGCAAATATCCGCAGCTTTGTATGTTTCTATCTATATAAAATAGTGTAGTAACAGCTGTATTACTTTTGTGATAACGAGTCATGTATCTGCCTTGAGGCATTTCCCAGTTAAAAAACTGTTCAAAATCCACTTCCACCATGATCAGGGCTGGTGGGAAAGAACGTAGTAAGCGCGTGCAAACTGACAACACAGATGCAGTCAAATCTGCTCGTAAACGCCCCAAAAATACATTAAAATTCCAACACGCCCCTCTTTGCATACAAATAAACATGGATTCCTAAGCTGTTGGATACGGAAAAATGGCATTGCATGTGCCTGCTTTCCGATTGTCAATATTATTCTTGCGCATGCGCAATTCCGCTATGTATCCGTCTGAATTTCGAACGGAGACACAACTCTGAATAAGCTTCTTTACTATTATGTCTGATTACAGCGCTTAGTACAAGCCAAATATCTGAAACCCATCCGTAAGTTCGTGATGTGATAGTGAAGCTGGAACTGGCCCTTTATCATCAGGTAATCAGGTGATTACAGTTATTGGGGAAAAGCTCTCTCCTCTTTCTGTTCAATATCATTGTCTACTAGGATTTAATGGGGCAAGAAATACAGATTGGGGACATGTTTTCTGGGGCAGAGAGTAGCATGTACGTTGAATAAGAACTCTCTTACACTTTAAAATGAGAATACCTTTTTTTTAGATATATTTTCGACAATGGTTAAAAAAAGTAAAGACTCACAAAACTAATTAGTAGTAAAGCAAGTGGTGGTTTTATAGCAGGAATATTGGTCGTTGGAATTTCCTCTCAGTCCTTGCTGCACCCTCTGACATATACATTGGGATAACTCCCAGCCATGCTATAGTGGTGGGATAGTCCTGTTGCTGGGCATTGTCCCTATGTCCCAATCAAAACAGTTTTATCCATTCTTTGCTGCTCTGATGGTGGGAAAATGCAAGAAAGTATTTATGGACTAAACATTAAAGTGCTAGGCATGCCCTGTGTGAGACATGCCCCCTTTGTTACATTTATCATGCATGGGAGAGAATCGTTATCTATTCTGCATATACACAGACTGATGAGGATGAGGAAGTAGATGGGTAGCTGGTCGTAGGATTGTATTCTCCTGCATAGCAATAAATATATAGATATTGCTTCCACCCCCAATAATAACCCCCCACAAAAAACAGGATTAATCAACATATAATGTGAAGAACTTTTTAGACCAGTGATAATATTGACAAAAGCCATATGGGTGCTTGGTACAGCTATTATTCTACCGAAATGCATCTTAGAAAAGATAAGGTAGTACAGGGCCACCTAGTGGTCATATATAATATAGCAAATATATATATTTACAAACAAAGGGGTAGATCCTGAGTAAAGGCTGACAGGGGACTTACACAAGTCATTTGCGTAAATCCCCTGCCTGGGAACATCTGCGCATGGGTGGCAGATGTTCACAGTGCATAAGTACTAACGGACGTAACTTACGGGGCTCCAGTCCAAAGCTCTGTGTTATCAATTCCCGAGACACAATAGCCCCTTCCAACCTCTAATTACTCTGCTGTTCAGTAATAATACGATCCCCATATAGAAAACAATTAACAATTAGCAATAAAAATCAAACATTTATTAATCACAGACTTAAAAAATGCTTCAAACGTGGCGGGCAAATAAAAATATATATTAAAAACCCACCAGAAGACTGCTACAACACC
>WWET01011326.1:3916-15284 GCA_011038615.1 Limnodynastes dumerilii
GGTGTTGGGCTGTAAGCACAACCCCCACCTGTGGATGTCGGGCCCTCATACCACCCTCATGGAGTCTGTTTCTGACCGTTTGAGCAGACACATGCACATTTGTGGCCTGCTGGAGGTCATTTTGCAGGGCTCTGGCAGTGCTCCTCCTGTTCCTCCTTGCACAAAGGTGGAGGTAGCGGTCCTGCTGCTGGGTTATTGCCCTCCTATGGCCTCCTTCATGTTTTCTGATGTACTAGCCTGTCTCCTGGTAGCGCCTCCATGCTCTGGACACTACGCTGACTGACACAGTAAACCTTCTTGCCACAGCTCGCATTGATGTGCCATCCTGGATGAGCTGCACTACCTGAGCCACTTGTGTGGGTTGTAGACTCCGTCTCATGCTACCACTAGAGTGAAAGCACCGCCAGCATTCAAAAGGGACCAAAACATCAGCCAGAAAGTATAGGAACTGAGAAGTGGTCTGTGCTCAACACCTGCAGAACCATTCCTTTATTGGGGGTGTCTTGCTAATTGCTATCATTTCCAAATGCTGTCAATTCCATTTGCAAAACAGCATGTGAAATTGATTGTCAATCAGTGTTGCTTCCTAAGTGGACAGTTTGATTACACAGAAGTGTGATTGACTTGTAGTTACATTGGGTTGTTTAAGTGTTCCCTTTATTTTTTTGAGCAGTGTATACATGACTGTTAAATAAACATTTTCAGGTTTTTATTCAGACCTTCACCTGGGATGGCTGAAAGCAAAAAAAAATATACCAAAACATTTTAATAAACACTTGTATAAATAAAATCAGCATGAGTGCGAGCACAGATTCAGACCCTCCTGCTGGCCTGTGACATCACAATGCTGCGTGACAACAGTCTAACATTACAATGCTGCACAGCTGCCTTCACTCACAGTACAGGAAGAGGTGAGGCTGAGAGGAGACGTAATGACACACACAGGAGACTACATCTCAGGTAATGGCTATTATACTGGGGGATAACGGTGGTAGTGCTCACTACTATAACTTCAGTAATATCTGTATAATGTGAAGAGAAATCTATTTAGATAAAAACATAAACATTTACAATATTTTATTAGTTAAACAAAAAAATATAATTTTCAATTCAGTCATAACAGTTGGTGTGAAAGTTTTTGTATATTGATTTTATTTCTACCACATGTAACAACTTATATAACTGTTTTCCAAAATGATTGATTTATATATACATTTCATAGTTATGATTATTATACATGTTTAAGCTATTTAAAGTGCAACTTTCTGTATATAAACATATTTAGGGGGCACAGTGCTGGGAAGTACCATGGATATTTTATACAATACAAAGAGGGTCATTATATACAGACCTATTAACATATAGTTTTAATCAAATCCTTCTCTGCACCCCTCCTCATTGTCAATGATGTGTGTGAAATACTGATTAATATAGTTAAACGTTTTGGATTAATGCTGTGACTGTAATGTTGTAAGGCTCCACTGCTTGATACCATGTATCACAAATATGCTCCAGGGCTTTATGGAACAGCTATATTCTGGTAGGTGTATTTAATGTACAACTCAATAGGCTTAAATATCAATTTACTTACATTACACTATTGGGAATTATCAATGGAGCTTCTAAACAGAGAAGACTGATGTGTTGCCCCTAACAACCAATCAGAATACAGCTCTTATTTCTTTAATATCATACTTAAAATGAAAGGTAGAATCTGATTTGTTGCTTTGATAAATAGCATCACAATTCTTCTTTAGAACATTTATTTAATAATATATCCCTATATATCAGTTTTATCCCAGCAGATGCAATGTATTATTAACAATGGAGCTTCTAAAGAGCTGAAAGGATGTGTTGCCCCTAATAACCAATCAGAATCTAGCTCTCATTTCCCTATTATGGTGCTTAAAATGACAGGTATAATCTGATTGATTGATGAGAAATAGCATCATTCTTTGTCTTTAGAACCTTTATTTAATAATATATCCCTATATATCAGTTTTAGCCCAGCAGCTGCAGGCAGTGTATTACTCCATACATAGACATCTAACTCTGTAGACACTAACCAGGATATTAATATATTGCACAGTGAGCACATGACATGGGAAATTCCGAAGTTGAGGTGAATAATGTTCATCTTTCTTCTTGGAGAATGGAAAGTAAGTTCATTATAATTAAAAGCCTATAGCCTGCATAAAGTGGGGCTTAGGGAAGATGATGTTATGATGTAAAGTAGGTGGAGTAACAGACAAAGTGCTTGCAATTGATTGATCTGGTCAGACCTGGGCTAAGCCACACTTGGAAATATGGATTTTGGCATATATGGTGACTGTGTCATCATTTAATTTCTCCATCACCTGCCTCTCATCATATATATCTTACTTGTTCAGTGCAGAATAAAGATTAAATAATTTACAATTTTTACCCCAATAACTATCATGTAGTGTGCAAAAAGCACATATGAGATCTCAGGCAATCATCCGTTACCCATGCACTCTTTGTAATTATCACAATGAAAATAGTGCCAAGTTATGACATTTATAGCATTTTTACTTACTCCGCATTGCCATTGTGTTTAATTTAAATGGTATAAAAACAGAGACTATGTGTTACTGTGCCATCCATTCTAATATGGAGAATGGAGAAAGTAATGGGCTTCCTTTGTACGAATACAAACCACTCAAGATAAATTAATTCCAGTTCATTGTATATATTTTTCTTTAAGTGGCCATGAAATAAGAGTTTTATATAATAAGCCACAAAATGTTATTATAATGGGCCATACCGTTTAACATAGGGTGTTATATTCTGGTACTGGTATTTCAAATATTTTCCTTATGACATTTATAGTGCTGGGTTGTGTCTGCTTTAGGGAACAAGGACCTGTGTTTATTTATAGTGCCATGCCTTTTTCTAATTTATGGTGTTAGGCCTTGTGGTAAGTGAGGGTTCTACACCCTTCGTTAAGTTAGGGTACCAGACCCTTGTTTACTAGTTGGCTACTAGTGAGAAAATTCCTCACTGGCGCCAATCAGATAGAAAATAATTAAATAAAAGATAGGTATATACAAATCAGACAAAAAGCTGCTGCTCTTCAGGATAGCTAAGCCAACACAACAATAAACTAAACGAATTGCTGCACTAGAGTCATAACGTATTACCATTTACATCCTCAAGAAAAAAAATGTTTTTATAATAAATACAAAAATATAAAAAACATGGTAATACGTATGTACAAGCACTTGTACAATATTGTACAATTTATTTAACTAAAATCCAATAACACCAGCAAATCGTATCATTAGGAACGCAAACGTGCACGGAAAATAATAGGAACACCCACTATTAAATTGCGTCCATGCACATTTCAAGCACGTCATTTTCTGTGCATAAGTTTGGCACGGAAATTGCGTAACTATGTTGAGTATGTAATTTGCACATGATGCTGAGCTGTCTATTACAATTATTATTATTATTATTATTATAACTATGTTACCATTATTATTTAAATGTTTTCAAATTTCATACCTTAAGCTGGCCATACACTAGACGATTATCGGCCCGATTTCCCAATTATTGTTTGATCGGGCAAATAATCGCTCTAGTGTATGGTACAGATAAATTTTTGAAACGTCAAATAAACGCACCAGAAACGCTCTGGTGCGATTATTTGATCGTTCAGCATGTTTTATTTTAAACAATATTTTTTAAATGATATTTTAAGGGAGCCAATTTAATTAACAACAGGTACAGCATGTAATCTAATAATGAAAGCTTGCTGACTTAAATTACAAAAGTCATGTGTTCTTAAGCATGGCCGGATTGAGGGCCATGTAGGCCTGGGGCTGAAAATTGTCAAGGACTCACTTTATAGTATGCTTTGGAGGAGAATGTCATTTCCTGACATTCATCCTTTTACACTGCAGTGTATGGGGGCCTATTTTCAGATGGAGGCCTGGGGCTGTAGTCCCATTAGCCCCATTGTTAATCTGGCCCTGTTCTTAAATTAAGTACAGAATATGAGAACCTAAATGAAATTCCGCAACTGAAAAGCTACTTTAAGATCCTCATAGATGCGTTCCTAAGTTCAGCGCAAGTTAATAACCACGCCTCGAAATATAATGAGAATTCCGTGGTCCTCCCAGTCGTCTTAAGTTAGGAGGACGGACGTAATTTCAGAACGGAATTTTAAGTATGTATGCAAATGGTTACTGCACATGCGCAGTTGAAAATCACGTAACTTACTATGCTTAAGTTACGTGCGTACGTAATTCTGAATCAGGTCCACTGTTCTCACAAAGAAATTCCAACTTGATTAAGACGTCCCAGAGGTATAATGTGAATGCATAAAGAGCAGAGACGTCCTTTAGTGACATCTTATTTTTATTTTTATTTTAAATCGTGGCAAATTCGCGGTGATGGCTGGCGATTCATAATCGCTGGCAAAAAACGGCTTTTGTAAATGAGGCTCATAGAATGTGTGGTTTTATAAGTAGCATCAAAATATAGGTTCTTATATTATTATTATTATTATTATTATTATTATTATTATTTGATTTTAAAAGAAATCAAAAGATTTACAAGGCTGAAATCAGATAAACCCAATAAGACTCCAAAATCTGAGCTGTGCAAATCCAAAATAAGAGATTATGCATCACACTGCTGTGCTCGTCAATAGAGGATTAAGACTAAGACAATAAACAAAGGTTTTATCAACCACAACTATGTCTCCATAAAACCTTTGACATGACATGTTTTCCTTTTAGGTTTCATCTGTTGGGATGTGACAGAAAGGTGCAGAGAGCCATCTCCCATCCATGAGAACTGAGAAGTATAAAAGGCCCTGAGTTCTGTCATGTCCAGATGAAAGGATTATTCCACGTGGGCATTATACCCTTCCCTGAGTGTGAAACATGGTGACCTGGCTCCATGCAGATGTCTACATCCATTATCCAAATTCTTTTTCAGGCTTATCACAGCTTCATCAGACTATTCTTTCCACTGCAAAATCAACCATCCATGTTCCTTCTCCATCCAATACTGGTTCTGTGTGACACGGGGACACGGACATGTCGTGGTCTGTGAACTCATCCTTCCAAGACAAAGATCATCAACGTGGAAGCTGCTTTATTTCTTCTGTCTTGCCAAATAATTGAAATTAATATAAGATATACATAATCTGCAGGATTGTTTGGGGTGGGGATTCCTCTTAAAGTGCCGTATCTCATAAAACAAAAGCCAAATGACAATATAAATTAAGACATAATTTAAAGCTTATTAAATTCCATTCTACTGGAACAACCAACCATTGACATGCTTTGCCATAGGACAGTCCATAGAGCATCATTCACTGGATGGGGGAAATGTAGGGAATTAAAGCTTATTAAATTCTATTTTACTGCACTGGATCCACCAACCATTGACATGCCTTGCCATAGGACAGTCCATAGAGCATCATTTACTGGATGGGGGAAATGTCCATTAAAATAAAGGGAAAGCACAAAACAAGACACCTGCCTTATTTTACCCACCATTGTATTGTTACATCCCAAAATAGAGTTGATGTCTGCATGTTTCATGTTCTCTTTCTGTTGTTACTCCTTTAGACCTGTGTTGTATAGGAGTCTCTCCAAGACAACCTATAGATTGTCAGAGCCGTGAGCAACCAACAGATCTTTTAAAGGTACCAATTCTAGACTAGAATGACCTTGCCCCTGTCATGTCTCTCCAAGTGTTATGAAACTACATGGACATAGATCACTCTAAGAGCAAAGACATAGATGGTAGCTGGCAGAGCATGCTGGAACTTGTAGTTTTACACCACCGTTGGAAGAACAGATTGACCAAACATCTTCTATGGCAGAAGAGAGGGCATTATGATTAGAAAGGGGAAAGGACAGATCAATTACAATGGAACCACTGCTGTCACCACTGCTCTCCCTGTCATGTCTCTCCAAGTGTTATGAAACTACATGGACATAGATCACTCTAAGAGCAAAGACATAGATGGTAGCTGGCAGAGCATGCTGGAACTTGTAGTTTTACACCACCCTTGAAGAAACAGATTGACCAAACAACTTCTATGGCAGAAGAGAGGGCATTATGATTAGAAAGGGGAAAGGAGCAGATCAATTACAATGGAACCACTGCTGGCCATGATGCACATTACCAAGAATTGTGACTCTGAAAAATGAGTCTAGTATCTGTAACTTATATGTGTTAAATAATAACATATATTTACAATGTGAGAAATTTAATGAATGGACGCACTGTATTTTTAATGAAGGCTGTTATTTATTCTTTATTCTTGTAAATCTGGGTTGTGAAGGTTTTGAATCTATAGTCTTGGAGCAAAATAAAAACAATTCTAGAGGTAACAATTTTGCTTAACAATATATTATTATTATTATTATTATTATTATTATTAATATTATTTAAGATTATATCCCAATGGCCTCCAGTTTTACAGGTCAATTCCACAATTTCCTAACATATAAGGGTCTGATTCAGACTTAAGAAGGAACTTAAAATTAAGAGAGGAAGGTTAAACCTGGGCAAAACCATGTTAATTTACAGGGGTGTCAAGGTAATTGTATTCTTTGCATGCAGGGAGATATCTTTGCTTTTGCTTACTACACACAGATATTGACCAGCGTTACTATTACACTGTTATTTAGACTTGCGATAGGTAACATCACCTCTCAACTGTAATTCTTTTGTCAACAGATGAAATATGACTCCCCTGCAATCACCATGGTTTAGCCCAGGAATAACTTTCCTCCCTTAAATTCAAGCTCCTTCTTAAGTCTGAATCTTGCTCTATATATAAGAATCTAGCAGACATCTTGAAAAATGTCACAGACCCAAATCTTTCTCCAATCTTTCTGTGCGTTAATAATTAAAAAATAAAACGAGTTTCTGAAAAACAAAAGATTCTCAGAACAGTGAAAATGAGGGGCGAGTTTGATGTCTTCTTTCTGTTATTTATCTTTTAGATCTGCATTGTGTGACCCGAGACCCCTATAGTTTGTCAGAGCCGTAAGCAGCCGACTGATCTTCTAAAGGTATAAATACTGGCTGCATGTTATTCCTATATACCATCTGCCCATTTTTTTTTAACCTGTACTAACCCTAGACCCTATTTGACCCTTTATTCAGTTTAATTTTAAAAGTGGTTTAAAGATAGCTTAGTTTAAGATTTAGGATATCTGTGGTGCCCCTGCACAAATGTGCTTAAAAAGAAGGTGTTCTAATAAGAAACTTTATGATATTGGTACATATCAAAGTATGGGGAGAATCCCTTTGGTGTTTGACTGGCTACGGTCAGTGACTGGGTCTCTGGGACAGAGCTGTCATGTGGTGGTTCTGGATTTTTCTGTGAGCAGTGATAGGCTAGAGAGAAAAAGAGCAGGAAAAGTTGAAGTTGTTCAGTTGGTGAAGCGCTGAAGTACGGGAAGGCTGAGGAGATTAGTAGTGAAGGAGTGTGTGGAGGCGGCAGAAATAAGAATCATATTAAAGGTCTATGACAACATAATACTGTGGTGCCCCTGCACAAATGTGTTTAAAAAGAAGGTGTTATAATAAGAAACTTTATGATATTGGTACATATCAAAGTATGGGGAGAATCCCTTTGGTGTTTGTGTACACTGTTGCCAGGCAACGGTCAGCTGACTGGGTCTCTGGGACAGAGCTGGTATGTAGGGGTTCTGGATTTTTTTCTGTGAGCAGTGATAGGCTAGAGAGAAAAAGAGCGGGAAAAAGTTGAAGTTGTTCAGTTGGTGAAGCGCTGAGGTGAGGGAAGGCTGAGGGGATTAGTAGTGAAGGAGTGTGTGGCGACAGAAAGGTCGTGATGGCAGAAATAAGAAAACAGCTGACAGTTTGTGAGGAAAGAAATGGAGTAAGGCAGAGAAAGTCATTTTAAGAAAAGAAAAAGATTTGATACTCGCTGGGACACAGAGCCGAGAGAAGGGCATCAGAGAGTGTGGGGAGTAGTCCGGAGCTGGCTGAGGTGACGCAGGTGATCGGATGAGCGGCAAGTGATTGGTGATAGCGGAGAGGGACAGCGGGAGAGACAGAAGGACGGAGAAAGTTGGTGACAGAAAGTGACGGCGCAAGAGAGTACCGCAGTGAGAGAAAGAGACAGAGGCGGTGCAGCGTTTTGACTGTGATCCGGAGAGAAAGAAAAAGTACATTTGGAAGTGCTGAGAGGGAATTGGTGCCGGATGGAGAGGTGGTGAGCAGGAGGAGTTGGAGAGAATGAATTGTGGGAGTAATTGTCAGAGGGTGAAGCAAGTGTAATAAGGGATAGTAGTGACAGGGGAAGTCACCTGAAGCAGAACTGTCAGCATTGTCTGTTGAGGAGGGAAGGCTGAGACGGAGTAGAGCTGGGGGTAATAGGATACTGAGGAGGAGAGTTTGAGAAGAAAAGACACAAGAATTATCCTTTAACACTAGGAAAATATTATAGAAGTAGAAGAAATTGTTAGTATAAGTAGATTTCATTGGGTACAGAACTGTAAGATTATTATATAGGTTAATGTGATGTATTGAGACACCATTTGTTAATAGCGGGTAAAAACTCTGTTACAATCTACAGTGATAGCTGCAATTTAAATGTATAAATGTGTATGAACTTCACTATTATTAACTGCCTTGAATAAGTTGTTAGATCATTTTGTATGAAGTTTGCTGGTATTTTATAAGTAATTTATTGTATGTGCACAATTTTGATCTGAGAAGACCTTTTAATGAATAATATATTTAAATGAAAGTCAGAAGTTATTTCTTTTTTGTTCTGTAACATAAAAGTTGGTGTAGCCAATATAATTGAGCAATAAGAGTGAAACATATTGTGTTGAAATTGTTCTAAAGAAATGTATCAGCTTTAAGATTAATGTATTGCAATGTGTTGAAGTAATATTGTGATTACTTGTAAAGTTATCTGCAAAATCCGAAATCCACAGAGCTCTAGTAAACCACAATTTTTAATTAACTAATACTGTCTCAGACTCAAGTTATTTCCACATCTGGCTTCAATGAACCACAAATCTCTGTGAATTATATAACATCTCACTTGAACCTGTCATCCAACATCTAATAGGCGGGTATCACATATCCTTATATTTACCCCATGTTTAATTGTTGTACTGGGGTAGCCTCTAAACAGTTTCCTTAAAATCTACCACCCCCAAGTTTATACACATAGCCTATTGTTCTAATACACCTCATGCCTTGTCCAGTTCCACCCTGGTGGGAGTCTCCTCTATGATGGGTGGCTCTCCGAAGTAGAGACAGCTGAAAGGTTTTTTTTCGGTTCATTTAGGGTTAGGCTCAAAGGAAGGGAGGGTTAGAGTTAGGGCTATGGAAGGTAAGGGTTAGGATGAAGCTGCAGGGAAGGGAGGGTATGGATTAGGGAATGGGTTGGGTCGCTGTCTTAAAAATGAATAAGAAGTTGAACTTAACAGTTAAGGAACTGTTAATTATGTAATGGATTCACGTACGTAACTGCCTAACACGGCCCATACTGTGCAATTGAAATGCTTCCCTCCACCTACAAAGCATATTCCCGGGTGTCTTATGGATGACCCGCTCCTTCGTTCATAGTTACGCTGATGGTACGTACGTTCAGAGTTACGTGGCATAACTCTACAAATAGGCGATATTACGTCAGCGCTTTGGATCTACCCCATAGTATCCAATGAGATAGTACAAAAGGATTCCATTTGCGATAACTTTACCAGGCGGTCTCCTCCTCCTGCTCTTTCCGTAAAAAGTTTTTTGCTCAGAATGACCTCAAATTTTTCCCCCTGTCCTATTGTAATTTGTGACAAAGGGACAAGTAATATGCTCAGATTAATGGTTTCTTAGATTTGTCTACATTTACATGCCAACAAAGATATTTATTGACCTGTGCTTTCTCATAACAAGATTCAACCAACTCTTTAGAGTAATGGCATTCAAGGAACTGTTGTTTTCATCCTAGCTCAACATATTCGGTTACATCTGAACAATTGTACCTGAGTCTTATGGATTGGGAAAAAGTGACTGTCACCATACTATACCCTTGTTGAAGTTAAGCATCGAATGATTGGTCTGACATCATTAGTTATCATGGTTAACGTCCGGTGAGACGGTGACACAAACAAGCATCTCCAATGTTTATTAAACAAATAACAGTTTATATAGACCAATGATCTTATTAGCATATAGGTCATGAGTGAATAATATAAGTTATATGTAGCAAAAAGGCAAAAATCTTATTTTTGAACATTCCCTTAAAGCATGTTTCAAGCATAATAAGGACGTGGACATGTAGAAGTAACCTTGCAACATTCCTTTAAACTAAATTTACTGAAAAAGTACTGAATCTGCAAAAATTATAGAAAGCATCTGTATAGTTCTATTTAGAACTATACTAAATACTAAGCTAAACTACCGACCCCAATGGTCTGGACGTCTGGACATCCGACAACGAGAGTAGAGTGAACACTCTCTGTCACTCCCCTGTCTCATGCTTACGCCGCCTTGACTAAAGCCTGCGGATCAGTGGTCTGTACGACCACTGATCCGCAAATATGAATAATAACATATAATCACACAATTGTATGTTAATAAATTGATGACAGACACGTCCATTCAATTAAATTATTTTAAAAAATTCTAATAAATATAAGTAAACAAAAGGAAAAAAAATTGGAATACAGTAAGATGCATAAAAATCTATAATATAGAAAATGACTTATTACTATGAGATTAGATCATTGTTTGACCAGGATTTCGTAAGAGAAGGAGGGTGGCAGAAGTGTACCTTTTTTAGCCTTGAAATGTTGGAGGGTATGGTGCTATGGACACAGGATTCTGGGTATCTAGTTGGGGTACCCTCAGGCTGGCAGGTGTGAGGAGGAACCTGGGGACTTGTATGAGAGGTTTACTCATTGGTTGATGCACAGGGAAACAAGGTCTGAGGGTCTAGGGAGGCTGACTGGATGAATGCAAAAGGCAGATAGAGCAGATCAAAGAGACAAGTAGAGACTACAGAGCAGCAAAATCAGCTAGGAGGAGAGCGATGAGCTGCAGTGAGAGATGAGCAGTTTAGAGCAACTTGCTTATGAGCTGCAGTGTCTGGCCTAAGGTTACCACCTTTTCAGCAAGAAATTCCTGGACACAGACCCTCCCCCATCCCAACAAAAAAACATTAGAAATTACACATTTATTTTTGGTGTTTTCTAATTGCTTTACTATACAGTGTACATACCCTCCAACTGTACCAACTTAGCAGATACAGTACCTTTTTTGAATGGTCTGTACCGGCTAAATATGCTGCTCTACCAAATTCTGGCGCAGCAGTTCCCTCCCCCCTATAATCACC
>WWET01011327.1:1514-15283 GCA_011038615.1 Limnodynastes dumerilii
GCCCAGCGCTGATGTGTATTCAGGGCGGTGGCGGGTAGGGGGTGTGGTTATTTGTCATGTGACTCATCGCCTTCCGCAGCTCTGCTACACTCCCGCTGATGATGAAGTGCGTGGAGGAACGGAACGGCGTGTCCAAACAAATCAGCAGATTCATCCTCCCCATCGGAGCCACGGTCAATATGGACGGAGCGGCCTTGTTCCAGTGTGTAGCGGCCGTCTTCATCGCGCAGCTGAATAATTACCCCCTGGACTTCATCCAGATCATCACCATCCTGTGAGTACCCCTCTCGCCTGTCATCCCCCTGTGTGCTGGCTCCCGGTCTCTGTCTCACCCGTCTCCTCCTCTTATCAGGGTCACTGCCACCGCCTCCAGTGTGGGGGCCGCTGGGATCCCGGCCGGAGGCGTGCTGACCCTTGCCATTATCCTGGAGGCCGTGGGGCTTCCTACCAATGACATCTCCCTCATCCTGGCTGTGGATTGGCTGGTGTAAGTATTGCTGTCCCATGATGCTCTGGGGCGGGTGTAATAGTCTGTATGCCTAGCCAGGGATTCTCGGGCATTGGCCCTCGTTACACGTCATGTTATTCTAGGGCTCGAATATGGCCAAATGATCAAATGTTACAGACAGCATCTATTCCACTGGGGTGTCCTGGGAGCTAGACTGTATATGTACCACTGGGGTGTCCTGGGAGCTAGCCTGTATATGTAACACTGGGGTGTCCTGGGAGCTAGCCTGTATATGTAACACTGGGGTCTCCTGGGAGCTAGACTGTATATATAACACTGGGGTGTCCTGGGAGCTAGCCTGTACATGTGCCACTGGGGTGTCCTGGGAGCTAGCCTGTATATATACACCACTGGGGTGTCCTGGGAGCTAGCCTGTATATATACACCACTGGGGTGTCCTGGGAGCTGGACTGTATATATAACACTGGGCTGTCCTGGGAGCTAGACTGTATATGTAACACGGGGGTGTCCTGGGAGCTAGCCTGTATAAATATCACTGGGGTGTCCTGGGAGCTAGACTGTATATAATGCTGGGACGTAGAGCGAGGGTGTGTCGCTGGGACGTAGGGCGAGTATGTTCGTATCTGGGGTCTCTGTACATAGTAATACTTAAGCTTTGGCGTTTGCCATGTACGGTTGATGCGCCGCTTGTTCTTGCGTAGTCTTTCCTCTAGCGCTGGTAATTTCCTCTCTCCGCAGTGACCGCACTTGTACGGTGTTGAACGTGGAAGGTGACGCATTCGGCGCTGGACTTCTCCAGGTGTACAGTGACCGGACCGCGGAGCCGAGCAGTGACGCTGTGGATTTAACCGCGGTCAGGGTAATAAATGCAGCAGAACAACTGGAGGACGACCCGTTACTGAGGAAAGACGTGCAGGTGCTTATCGAGGCGGCCGGGCCGGCGGAGAAGGAGTCCATGATGTGATGAGGGGCCGATCGCTTCTGTGCAACTTTATTTTTATATTAATATTATTTTTTACATGGACTATGAATGATCTGCTGCGTTACCAGGTCACAAGGTACCTGCCCTCCAATCACGGTGATTGATTCTTCTAGTCTTAGCGCAGGTCTGGCCTGCTCCGCCATGCTGCAAGGGTCGAGCTCTCGCCCTGTTTTTATACGTCTGTGTGGGTGATTTGTGTGTCTGTAATTTTATTATACGATTGTGATGTTACAAACTGCTGTGTACGGACCAAACTGCTGCCGCCCAGCGCCGGAGACACCCCATCCCTCGCTGCCTGTGATTGGCTCTGTCTTGTGTTGGGGTGTAAGGTGTGTCACTGGCCTTGGCTGTGCCCAGGGGTGTGAGTGGCATGCCTGCCCGCAGTCTGTTACAGTGCTGATGCCATGATATATGGCTATAGCGAGACAGCGGCAGCATCACAGAGCGAATGTGTTGTGTTGAATGAAGTAAAAACCTTAAACCAGCGTTTCTGCTCTGTCCTTTATCCCTGCGACGCTATCAGGGGCCAGTGATGGACAAGGGAGGGTGCCATGGGGGGAGGGGGGGGAATCACTCTGCAAGGGCTGAAGACCGTCTGCCCACAGCGGCTGCAGAAAGACTCTCCGCTCAGGAGATGAGACCCTTCAAATAAAAGTCTGTGGGTCTGATTCAATTGACGGTGAAGTTTTCAAAAAGATTGTGTCGGAAAAAATACGACGCCTTCGCCGGCAATTGAACGTAAAAAATTCACTGATTCAATTGTTTTTTTTTACCCCTGCGCTAAAACAGCAGCCAGCGGGAAAAAAAATATAACGGAGAAAAAAAAATACATTCTTAGAACGTGGCAAATCATCTCCTGCTCGCAGGAAGGACCCGGCGCTAATGACAGGTTATTGGCCGGTGTCTGTAATAACATTCTCACGATATGTCAGACTGGCTAATAACCTGTCATTAGGGCCGGGTACTTCCTGCTAGCAGGAGGTGAATTGCGACGTTGAGAAGGTTTTTTTTTAACCTAGGCACCTGCGCTCCGGGCCCTGGATGGCAGGGTATGCTGATGCTTGTAGTTCTACAAGCATCAGCATGCCCTGTTGGGGCACAAGATAGTGCAGCGTTAAAAATCCACACCTCTCCTAGGGGTGGATTTTTAATTAATGCTATCGGTAAAAAACTGTGTATTTTGAATGCAAAAAAATTATTGAATAGGGGAAAAAATATCGCCCGTAATTTTAAAAAAATAGCGTTAAGAATATGCCGGCGAAGGATTTTTTGGTAATTGAATCGGGCCCTGTGACGGAGGAGGGCGGCCATGTCTCACGGAGAGTCACATGGTGCTCTAAGCACCAATCCGGGGGAGAAACAGGACGATAGAACATTACAGTGTTACGGGGTTGAAATATATTAGAGGACACAGACTTTATACCATATAACATTACACCATATTATATATGTAATAGGGGACATAGACCCGTCACCTATATAACACTACAGCGTATTATATATGTAATAGAGGACACAGACCCGTCACCTATATAACATAACAGCGTATTATATATGTAATAGAGGACACAGACCCGTCACCTATATATTACAGAGAACACAGAATCGTCACCTATATATTACAGTAGTGTATTTGGGGTATTATATATGTAATAGAGGACACAGACCAGTCACCTATATATTACAGTGGTGTATTTGGGGTATTATATATGTAAAGGAGGACACAGACCTGTCACCTATATATTACAGTAGTGTACTTAGGGTATTATATATGTAATGTAGGACACAGACCCGTCACCTATATATTACAGTGGTGTATTTGGGGTATTATATATGTAATAGAGGACACAGACCAGTCACCTATATATTACAGTGGTGTACTTGGGGTATTATATATGTTATATTACAGAGGACACAGACCAGTCACCTATATATTACAGTAGTGTACTTGGGGTATTATATATGTAATAGAGGACACAGAATCGTCACCTATATATTACAGTGGTGTATTTGGGGTATTATATATGTAATAGAGGACACAGACCCGTCACCTATATATTACAATAGTGTATTTGGGGTATTGCACAGGTGACGTTATATGGTGAAGGGATGAGGTTTTCGGGTGGTAACTTCCTGCTGTGTCCCTGGGGCTGGCTATACCTGGGGGGGTTTATTAATAGTATGACACCCCAGCAGGGGCAGATAAAAACTTTGTGGCGTCACATGATACAGATCTCATTTATTCCATCAGTGTTTGGGGCTGGGCTCAGACCCCCTCTAATAACCAGACATCAGAGGGTAATGATCACATGACAGTCACATGACAACCTCAGAGCCCCCCATCTAATAACCAGACATCAGAGGGTAATGATCACATGACAACCTCAGAGCCCCCCATCTAATAACCAGACATCGGAGGGTAATGATCACATGACAACCTCAGAGGGTAATGATCACATGACAACCTCAGAGCCCCTCATCTAATAACCAGACATCAGAGGGTAATGATCACATGACAGTCACATGACAACCTCAGACCCCCTCTAATAACCAGACATCAGAGGGTAATGATCACATGACAACCTCAGGAATAACATGATAGTCACATGACATAACTTCAGAGCCTAACTCTAATAACCGGACATCAGAGGGTAGTGATCACATGACAGTCACATGACAATCTCTGAGCCCCCCTCTATTAACCAGACATCAGAGGGTAATGATCACATGACAGTCACATGACAACCTCAGAAACCTGTTCCTCCTCCTCATTGCAGCTACATGAAGGTCGTCCTGGCCGCACAGTGCTGCCCCCCAGTGGTATATTTACATGCATACACTGCACAGCAGTGCCCTCAGCTCCCGGACATGCGCAGCAGGGAGGGGTTGGGATACTGCGGCTCCTCCAACGCTCGTTCCCCAAACTTGAATTTCAGTAGCTCTATGTGGCGATTCGGGGCCTGGGCGGTGACCCCGGCGAACGGCAGCGTCTGCAGCGGCTGGAGGAAGCTCTCGGGGAACTCGATGTCCTGTGGGTGGCCGGTCCACGAGTCCCGTGTCATCAGCCCGTCCCGGGGGTAGAAAGGCCACAGGTCCACGTGGAGGTGGTTCATCTGGCTGTATTGCACCCGGAAGAAATCGCCTTCCACGGCGCGCTCCCACACGAAGCCGTCAGCGTCCACCAGAGACCCGCCCTGTGCGCCTCTCAGCTGCGGGCAGAGAGTGACGTCCTCCAGGTAGATGCCAAGGTCCACGTCATAGTCCCAGGGAATGATGTCGCCGTGGCGGGCGGCCCCCAGCAGGCTCCCTCCTTCCAGCCAGTAGCGGACATTGCTGGCCTCCAGCACCCTGATGACGTGGAGTGTGGTGGCCCTGAGGGCCCGGAGGCAGCAGGGTGGTGTCCAGCGTCCCTCGTACAGGTAGTCTGGGGTGTCCCCAATCACCGTCCCAAAGCAACGCGGCGTCTCCTTGGCACAGCCAAACCAGCGATCGCCACCGTCCAGCCCGCGGACCAGCTTTATACCCAGCGCTCGCATGGTAGCCGCCTCCTCTGCCCGTCCGGCCTGCTCTGCTTTCCAGCGCCCGTGGTCCGTCGCCGGAAGCGATGTACGAGGAAACGTGACCCCTTCCAGCACCTTCACTCCCAATCCGCGCAGAGCGGCCTGAATGAAAATGGCGGCCTGCAATGGACGCGACAGAGGAAACGGCAATTCCAATAGGTCGCGTGTTCTCATCATGAGGACGGCCGGTGCGGTCACTGCGCCACAGAGGTCACCAGAGTCTCCCGGCCTGTACTCCGCTGTCCACGCCCGCAGCGACACATTGAGGTGTAAGCAACGGAGCGCGGCGCCGGCCCCGGCGACCACGATTCTCACTCCCGAGGGGGCGTCACGTAGACCGCGGGCCATGTGATCCAGTAGATCCGGGGGATTCAAAGCTGTGCCATCCGGAACCAAAGCCACAAGGCGCGTCTGGATATGCGACTCTAGGCGGAAGGCGGAGCTGGGCTGCTCCGGGGAGGGGCGGAGTCTGAGAACATTTACCCCTCGCACAGGGGGGTAAGGGGGCACGTCAGAGGCAATGAGAAGGTGCAGAGAGGGGCGGGAGCGGAGGAACGAGTGGCTGAGGTCAGCGAGACCATGCTCAAAGCCGGAGAATTCCCGCACAATGACTGTGATGCCCGGAGACAACGCGGGCGCCGGCCTCTGCCATCCTACCATGCGGAAGTGTAAATGCCACGTGTAATACAGCAGCACAACATTGCAGAGCAGCGTCAGGGCGACCAGCAGATGGCACAGCGGGCACCGCATCCTCACCCATCTCACACAGCCGAGCCCAGGGACCTGAGAAGACAGAAGCGGCACGAGAACATTTACCCCAAGAAGCGGGTACAGCACAGACACAGAACCCGCTACAACGCAGATCCCACCGCACGGTTACACGCATGATTACACGCACGGATAGATCCCCGGTGATCCCTATGATTGCACGCACGGGTAGATCCCTATGATTACACACACTGATAGACCCCTATGATTACACACACGGGTAGATACCCGGTGATCCCTATGATTGCATGCACGGGTAGATCCCCGTTGATCCCTATGATTGCATGCACGGGTAGATCCCCGGTGACCCCTATGATTGCACGCACGGGTAGATCCCCGGTGACCCCTATGATTGCACGCACGGGTAGATCCCCGGTGACCCCTATGATTGCATGCACGGGTAGATCCCCGGTGACCCCTATGATTGCATGCACGGGTAGATCCCCGGTGACCCCTATGATTGCATGCACGGGTAGATCCCCGGTGACCCCTATGATTGCATGCACGGGTAGATCCCCGGTGACCCCTATGATTGCATGCACGGGTAGATCCCCGGTGACCCCTATGATTGCATGCACGGGTAGATCCCCGGTGACCCCTATGATTGCATGCACGGGTAGATCCCCGGTGACCCCTATGATTGCATGCACGGGTAGATCCCCGGTGACCCCTATGATTGCATGCACGGGTAGATCCCCGGTGACCCCTATGATTGCATGCACGGGTAGATCCCCGGTGACCCCTATGATTGCATGCACGGGTAGATCCCCGGTGACCCCTATGATTGCATGCACGGGTAGATCCCCGGTGACCCCTATGATTGCATGCACGGGTAGATCCCCGGTGACCCCTATGATTGCATGCACGGGTAGATCCCCGGTGACCCCTATGATTGCATGCACGGGTAGATCCCCGGTGACCCCTATGATTGCATGCACGGGTAGATCCCCGGTGACCCCTATGATTGCATGCACGGGTAGATCCCCGGTGACCCCTATGATTGCATGCACGGGTAGATCCCCGGTGACCCCTATGATTGCATGCACGGGTAGATCCCCGGTGACCCCTATGATTGCATGCACGGGTAGATCCCCGGTGACCCCTATGATTGCATGCACGGGTAGATCCCCGGTGACCCCTATGATTGCATGCACGGGTAGATCCCCGGTGACCCCTATGATTGCATGCACGGGTAGATCCCCGGTGACCCCTATGATTGCATGCACGGGTAGATCCCCGGTGACCCCTATGATTGCATGCACGGGTAGATCCCCGGTGACCCCTATGATTGCATGCACGGGTAGATCCCCGGTGACCCCTATGATTGCATGCACGGGTAGATCCCCGGTGACCCCTATGATTGCATGCACGGGTAGATCCCCGGTGACCCCTATGATTGCATGCACGGGTAGATCCCCGGTGACCCCTATGATTGCATGCACGGGTAGATCCCCGGTGACCCCTATGATTGCATGCACGGGTAGATCCCCGGTGACCCCTATGATTGCATGCACGGGTAGATCCCCGGTGACCCCTATGATTGCATGCACGGGTAGATCCCCGGTGACCCCTATGATTGCATGCACGGGTAGATCCCCGGTGACCCCTATGATTGCATGCACGGGTAGATCCCCGGTGACCCCTATGATTGCATGCACGGGTAGATCCCCGGTGACCCCTATGATTGCATGCACGGGTAGATCCCCGGTGACCCCTATGATTGCATGCACGGGTAGATCCCCGGTGACCCCTATGATTGCATGCACGGGTAGATCCCCGGTGACCCCTATGATTGCATGCACGGGTAGATCCCCGGTGACCCCTATGATTGCATGCACGGGTAGATCCCCGGTGACCCCTATGATTGCATGCACGGGTAGATCCCCGGTGACCCCTATGATTGCATGCACGGGTAGATCCCCGGTGACCCCTATGATTGCATGCACGGGTAGATCCCTATGATTGCATGCACGGGTAGATCCCCGGTGATCCCTGCACACACCTGAGTGCCCGCGCGGACCCCACACCAGCGGCTCATTCACAACTTCTGGCCCACGTGTCTTCCTGCTCCTGTCCCCGCCCCTAATGACGTCACTGTGTCTATTTTTTTACTTTATTGTTCCGGCGTTGTCGCTGTCACCATGTAGCCCCGCCCCCATTGCGGCTCTGCGGAATAAATAATAGCTCCTCCCAGTCCCTTTCTCACCCTACGTGGCAGCGAATTAGGGGCGTGACTATTCTTATGAGGAACGTATTTATATCCGCAGCCTAGGTAACTGCTGATCAGGCTTGCCATGGAAAGACCACCCTTTACATGTGATTGGTTCCTATGATATACTCAGTCTAATCATTGGTTGATGGAAAGGTCCATCAACTGTGGGAAGGCGGGCCATGTGTGGGAAAGGCGCGGCTTGCTCCGAGGTCTGGGCGTGGTCAGCTGTCTTTCAACGCTATGCAAATGACCCTCCGTTTGATTGGCTGCGGCGCACAGAGGTTGAAGGGTGGCCGGGTAGGCTGTGTTCGTCTCCCTATGAATGATACGACCTGGCTGCCTGGGGCGGGGTTTGTTAGGCGACGCTGCATGTGATTGGCCAGTGCTCGCAGTGTCGGGATATTGGCGGCTTGTGATTGGTCCACTCGCCGCACAGGGCCCCTCCGCTCTTGCTGCGGCCGTTCAGTCAGATCTCGGCCGGCTGCTGGGTGTCATGTTGGGCTCCGGAGGTTCCACGGAGCGGGGGCGTCTTCGGCAGCTGCTGCGGGGCAGTGTGGCAGGGCTGTGCGAGCTGAAACTGCTGCGGGAGCGACAGGAGGTGCGGGTGCGGCGGGCGCTGCGGGGAGGAGAGGTGAGGAGACCGACACTATCACGATATTATCCCGTCACGATCCCGAAGTCATCAGGACACTATGCCGATATCATCCCGACACGACCCCTATATCATCCAGACATGACCGCGATATAATCCTGACTTGTCCCGACACTATCCATTATCACTCACATCTACATAATCCTGATATTATCCCGACACGATCTCCAATAAAACCCTGCAATTATACACTCCTCACGATATTGTCCCGACATGATCTCTCCTGATATAATCGTGATATCCCTGGTGTGCTATCTGTCATCCATTAACCTGAATGATTGCAGACGTCCCAACTCTATCTCCGCTATCCCGACATTGGACCGGATCCAGACCCCCGCATGCTTTCCGTGCGCGCGGGGGTCTGAAATTACGCGAGACAGAAGGGAGTGCACGCCCCCTGTCACTCCCCTCTGCCATAAGCCTACCTTAACTGCGGCGTCCGGATCAGCGGTCTGTACGAGCGCTGATCCGCTAGTGTGGGAGCCCCCTCCCACACTGTACACTTTACATGCTTCCCCCCGCCCGCTTTAGCATGCGGAAGGGAAGCACGGCCCATTTGCACGGAACAAAGCATGCTCCCTCCAGTTCAAGTCAGGTGATTTACGCACCTTGCGTGCGTAAATCACCTGACGATCTTAAATCTGGATCCGGTCCATTAACCCTGTGACCGGCTTCACTCTCAGACATTATCCCGACATAACCTCTGTGACCTCCCCCCTCCCCCGTTACAGGATCCCAATTATACCCTGTGTTGTATGATGCACACTGACATGCCGACCCCCTGCCGAGGCCGTCTATTGATTACCATGTTCCTGGAGGGTGACTGCAGCCTCTCTCTCCCCAGGACCTTGATAGACAGTTATGGGAGCTGGAGAGACAACTCGGGGAACTGCGCCTGAGAGCAGAGACGGGTAATGATGCTGGTGAGTTCTGTGTCACATGTTCAATGGCGGATACCGAGGCCTCAGAAACGTGTCCGAGACAACAATCTAATAGATCCCACAACGCACCATCCGTAGCCACCCGTCCCATGTCAACCATCCCAGAATCCTCCATTCTCCATCACTAGTTCATATGGAGTGAACACCACCGCCATCTTCATCTCCTCTACCATCGTGTCCACCCCCATTTTCATCTCCTCTACCATCGTGTCCATTGCCGTCCTCATCTTCTCTACCATCGTGTCCACCGCTGTCGCCATCTCCTCTACCATCGTGTCCATCGCCATCTTCATCTACTTTACCACCGTGTCCACCGCCTTCTTCATCTCCTCTACCATCATGTCCACTACCGTCATCTTCTCTACCATCGTGTCCACTGCCATCTTCATCTCCTCTACCATCGTGTCCACCGCCATCTTCATCTCCTCTACTATCATGTCCACCGCCATCTTCATCTCCTCTACCAACGTGTTCACTGCCGTCCTCATCTCCTCTACCATCGTGTACACCACTGTCCTCATCTTCTCTACCATTGTGTCCACCGCCGTCTTCATCTCCTCTACCATCGTGTCCACTGCCATCCTCATCTCCTCTACCATCGTGTCCATCGCCATCTTCATCGACTTTACCACCGCCGCCACCTCCATCTTCATCTCCTCTACCATTGTGTCCACTGCCGTCCTCATCTCCTCTACCATTGTGTCCACCGCCATCTTCATCTCCTCTACCATCGTATCCACCCCCATCTTCATCTACTTTACCACCGTGTCCACTGCCATCTTCATCTCCTCTACCATCGTGTACACCGCTGTCCTCATCTTCTCTACCATTGTGTCCACCGCCATCTTCATCTCCTCTACCATCGTATTCACCACCATCTTCATCTACTTTACCACCGTGTCCACTGCCGTCCTCATCTCCATTACAATCGTCTCCACCGCTGTCCTCATCTTCTCTACCATAGTGTCCATCGCCATCTTCATCTACTTTACCACTGTGTCCACCACCATCTTCATCTCCTCTACCATCGTGTCCACTGCCATCTTCATCTCCTCTACCATCGTGTCCACCGCCATCTTCATCTCCTCTACTATTGTGTCCACCGACATCTTCGTCTCCTCTACCATCGTGTCCAATGCCATCTTCATCTCCTCTACCATCGTTTACACCGATGTCCTCATCTTCTCTACCATCATGTCCACCGCCGTCTTCATCTCCTTTACCATCGTTCCCACCACCATCTTCATCTCCTCTACCATTGTGTCCACTGCCGTCCTCATCTCCTCTACCGTCGCATCCACCGCCATCTTCAACTCTTCTACCATTGCGTCCACCACCGCCTTCATCTCCTCTACCATCGTGTCCCGCCTTCATCTCCTCTACCATTATGTCCAATGCCATCTTCATTTCCTCTACCATCGTGTTCACCACCATCTTCATCTCCTCTACCTTTGTGTCAACCGCCATCTTCATCTCCTCTACCATCGTGCCCGCTGCCTTCCTCATCTCCTCTACCATCGTGTCCACTGCCGTCCTCATTTCCTTTACCATTGTGTCCACTGCCATCCTCATCTCCTTTACCATTGTGTCCACTGCCGTCCTCATCTCCTTTACCATCGTGTCCACTGCCGTCCTCATCTCCTCTACCATCGTGCACACCACTGTCCTCATCTCCTCTACCATCGTGTCCACTGCCGTCCTCATCTCCTTTACCATCGTGCACACCACTGTCCCCATCTTCTCTACCATCGTATCCACCGCCGTCTTCATCTCCTCTACCATCGTGCCCACCGCCATCTTTACCTCTTCTACCATTGTGTCAACCGCCATCTTCATCTCCTCTACCATCGTGCCCACCGCCATCTTCATCTCCTCTACCTTTGTGTCAACCGCCATCTTCATCTCCTCTACCATCGTGCCCACCGCCATCTTCATCTCCTCTACCTTTGTGTCAACCGCCATCTTCATCTTCACCGCCGTCCTCATCTTCTCTACCATCGTGTCCACTGCCGTCTTCATCTCCTCTACCATTTTGTCCACCGCCATCTTCATCTTCTTTACCACCGTGTCCACCACCATCTTCATCTCCTCTACCATCGTATCCACCGCCATCTTCATCTACTTTACCACCGTGTCCACCGCCATTTTCATCTCCTCTACCATCGTGTCCACCCCCATCTTCATCTCCTCTACCATTGTGTCCACTGCTGTCCTCATCTCCTCTACCATCCTGTCCACCGACATCCTCATCTTCTCTACCATCGTGTCCACTGCTGTCTTCATCTCCTCTACCATCGTGTCCACTGCTGTCCTCATCTCTACCATTGTGTCCACCACCATCTTCATCTACTTTACCACCGTGTCCACCGCCATCTTTATCTCCTCTACCATCGTGCCCACTGCCGTCCTCCTCTACCATCGTGTCCACTGCCATCCTCATCTCCTACCATCGTGTCCACCGCAATTTTCATCTCCTCTACCATCGTGTCCACTGCCGTCCTCATCTCCTCTACCATCGTGTCCACTGCTGTCCTCATCTCCTCTACCATCGTGTCCACCGTCGTCCTCATCTTCTCTACCATCGTGTCCATCGCCATCTTCATCTGCTTTACCACTGTGTCCACCGCCATCTTCATCTCCTCTACCATCGTGTCCACTGCCATCTTCATCTCCTCTACCATCGTGTCCACCGCCATCTTCATCTCCTCTACTATTCTGTCCACCACCATCTTCGTCTCCTCTACCATCATGTCCAATGCCATCTTCATCTCCTCTACCATCGTTTACACCGATGTCCTCATCTTCTCTTCTCTACATCTTCTCTCACCGCCATCTTCAACTCTTCTACCATCGCGTCCACTGCCGTCCTCATTTCCTCTAATATCGTGTACACCACTGTCCTCATCTTCTCTACCATCGTGTCCACCGCCGTCCTCATCTCCTCTACCATCGTGTCCACTCCTGTCCTCATCTTTTCTACCATTGTGTCCACTCCTGTCCTCATCTCCTCTACCTCTACTTTACCACCGTGTCCACCACCATCTTCATCTCCTCTACCATCGTGTCCACCACCATCTTCATCTACTTTACCACCGTGTCCACCGCCATCTTTATCTCCTCTACCATCGTGTCCACTGCAATCTTCATCTCCTCTACCATCGTGTCCACTGCCGTCCTCCTCTACCATCGTGTCCACTGCCGTCCTCATCTCCTACCATCGTGTCCACCGCCATTTTCATCTCCTCTACCATCGTGTCCACCGCCGTCCTCATCTCCTCTACCATCGTGTCCACTGCTGTCCTCATTTCCTCTACCATTGTGTCCACTGCCGTCCTCATCTCCTCTACCATCGTGCCCACCGCCATCTTCATCTCCTCTACCATCGTGTCCACTGCCGTCCTCATCTCCTCTACCATCGTGTCCACCGCCATCCTCGTCTCCTCTACCATCGTCTCCACCGCTGTCCTCATCTTCTCTACCATCGTGTCCATTGCCATCTTCATCTACTTTACCACGTGTCCATTGCCGTCCTCATCCCCTAAACCATCGTGTCCACCGTTGTCCTCATCTTCTCTACCATCGTGTCCACCGCCGTCCTCATCTTCTCTACCATCGTGTCCACTGCCGTCTTCATCTCCTCTACCATTTTGTCCACCGCCATCTTCATCTACTTTACCACCGTGTCCACCGCCATCTTCATCTCCTCTACCATCGTGCCCACTACCATCTTCATCTACTCTACCATCGTGTCCACTGCCGTCCTCATCTCCTCTACCATCGCGTCCACCGCCATTTTCATCTCCTCTACCATCGTGTCCACTGCCGTCCTCATCTCCTCTACCATCCTACCATCGTGTCCACTGCCGTCCTCATCTCCTCTACCATCGTGTCCACTGCCGTCCTCTTCTCCTCTACCATCGTGTCCACCGCCATTTTCATCTCCTCTACCATCGTGTCCACTGCCGTCCTCATCTCCTTTACCATCGTCTCCACCGCTGTCCTCATCTTCTCTACCATAGTGTCCATCGCCATCTTCATTTACTTTACCACGTGTCCACCTCTGTCCTCATCTCTACCATAGTGTCCACCGCCATCTTCATCTCCTCTACCATCGTTTCCATCGCCATCTTCATCTACTTTACCACTGTGTCGACCGCCATCTTCATCTCCTCTACCATCGTGTCC
>WWET01011329.1:0-15279 GCA_011038615.1 Limnodynastes dumerilii
GAAATAAAAACACAGAATGGAAGTTGATCATTTAATCTATAGGTAAATGCAAACAGGTGCATGAAAGGCAGAAGTTAATCTGCTAGCCACAGTAACAAAGGAAAAAAAGTGCCTCAGCAACACCGCGATAAACCAGTAACAGACTATACCATTCTATCTATAAAATAAAACACAGAAATGTCCATTACACATATTTGTGCAAATATATGATAAGCCACTAGCCAGCGTCAAGGCCTTTCTGCATATGGTGGTCCTAACTCTAACAATGAGAGTCCCAATGTTGGGTCATATATATATGTTTTTAAATTGAGAGACAAACTTACCTCAGGAGACACCCCTTACAGACTCCAAAATCGCTGCCAACCCCTTAAAGTTTCCAAAATGGCTGCTGTGGAACAACTCCCCCTCTCAGCTGTTGCTCCCAGACAAGCCCACAAACAGTACAAACACAAAATGGAAGTTGCTCAATTAGAAATAAACAATTTTATTTAAGAATTCAAGCACAAAAATGAAATGTATAAAATGAAATACGAAAAAACATAGGACCTATTAACTCAAATGAGAGCTGAGGAAAAAAATATAAAATACAAGCAAAATGAAATTTCTGGTAAATCAATCCAATTGTAACTGAAGTCTCCAAACAGATCTTTAGGGAATGTTGATACCTCCAAATAATGTGGAGAAACAGTATATCAAATCAAGGACCAGTGTTAATATGCCATGAATGTTCTAATAAATCAATCTGCAGTTCTCTGTGCCATAGTGGTAATAGCCAAAAGCAAATGAAAGATCAGTCTTTCCTTGCATGCAAATATGACAGGCGAAATTAAAGCAGGAGAAGAGAGGGTAACTGTACAATATGTTCTTAGCAACTGGAGGGTGCACGTCTGCACCAGCCAGCTGATCTTTTAAGACTGGATTCTTTGCAAAGGGCGTTGGGTATCCTCCATTGCTTCGGCATGCCGAGGTGCTTTGCAATAGGGAGGTGTCCAGATAGAAGAAATGAGAGGCAAAGTTCATTCAAAAAGGTTAAAATAATGATGAATGCTGAGTTCTAGGCTGGCGGTATGAGTGATTTTTTCACGGTGTGATAGCAAGGTCCAATTTGTTCAAAATGTAGTTATATTATAAATTACTAACGTGTTTCATGGCGCATGGCCACTTTATCAGAGGATTTTCTGTAACAATCACAGGCGGGGTTTAAGTGGTGTTGCCCCTAGGGATGTCCAGCTGATCACTAATTAATCAGTGGCCCGTTGTCAAAAAAACTTTTTAGCTTTTTTCAAGATACATTCATATATATATGAATAATGAATAAACCATATGTGTATGGTAAAAGTCGCACTCAATATGCCTTGTATAAGAGCAATAGCAGGAGTGCAGGGTCAAAAGAAATAGAGCCAAAAAGGCATATGTGATATGCCAGAGATCCGCACAACCCCTCAAATATATAAATAGTCAGAGAATGTTGCCAAAAAGTGGTTTAATGTGGTCACCAAAAAACAGAATCCACTTTCAATGTATAGATGGTGCAGTGCAGAGTGAAATAAAAGTTCAAGGTAACTGTCCAAAGTGCTGCAGTAAGCATTCTATATGCATGGCTATTGTCAGAAAGCAATGAATAAACATCAGCAGAGTGTGGGACATCAACATGTAGCGTAATAAGCATTTGTAGACAGAATAGCCACTGCAAATAGTGGGGACGGTGAAGTGATCCGACCAGGTCCCGACGACTGTCGTTTCGGTGTAATTACACCGTCCTCAGGGGAAGCATTGCAAACGTGGCAGAGGAGAACATAGCAAAACAAAGAAGAAAGTATAAATAGACTTACCCCGTAAGTAGCAGCCATTCCAGGGTGCCCATGGAACCTTGTGTCTGCGGGGAAGCCGGAAGTCGCGATGATGAGCAGTGTGTACGCCTGGAGCCCGTCGCTGGGGCAACCCAGAGTGGCAACAGCTCCAACCAATCCGGAGGCATTATTCACCCGAAGGAGGCCTTGGCGAATTTGATAAGCTGCTACGCCAACATCAAGGCTTCTCTGTGGGAGCAGTCCTAACTCTAATATTAACTGTAAATAGAGCCCTAACTTTAGGTCAAATATCCAATTTCTTTCCAAACTGAGAGCATACCTCATGGAGTCTCCCAAGTTCTCCAACTGCTCCTCTGAGACCACACCCATCACAGCTGTGATCTCAAACTGATTTGTATGCAGCAGTCTCTTTTTTTTTTTACCTCCATGAGGTATGCTCTCAGTTTAGAAAGAAATTGGATATTTGCCCTAAAGTTAGGGCTCTATTTAGAGTTTATATATATATATATATAAAAATAGAAATGAAAAATAACTAAAACCAAGTTATGAGACATGGGTAAAGCATCATATCTACATAAGTCATTTATATGGACAGACATAAATTTGTAGGCCTTAATATATAGTATACAGTTTAGTATCATGAATAACAGTGGATCAGGTTAAAAAAACAAAATAAAAAATGTACATATTTTGAAGAAAAAAAATATGTATATTAACATAGACTATATTTATCCGTTTTATAGAGAGACAATGGAGAGTCGCATATGGTATTACATTTTACATATAAGAGATTTTTTTTATTACATGAAAATATTTAAACAATCGGCACCCTATTTACATGTTGAGGTAGGCCACAAGGCTCAACTAACTTTATGCAAACTGGAAGCCCCAAATCTCAAAAGGGGAAATGAGGTATATATATTAGGTAGAGATAAAACCCTCATGTTAAATATATAGGGCCTGATCCAGAACAACGCTTCAGAGCGAATTTATGCGTGGCGGAGACGTAAAATCGCTGTTTTGTAGGTACTGCGCATGTGCACCATAGAAAATACGCACATTAACGTAGCGTAATTGTGAACGTATGGGCCATTCACGTATGTGTCACGTAAATACCTACATGTGGGTGTGCCAATTTTGATGTCCAAATTACTATCTGAAATACGTATAGTAGACGGGGGATTATTTTTAAAGTGTACAGTATGGGCGTGCTTAGCTGCGTAAATTTGTCTAGCCTATATGTACGTGTGCGTATGAATGCGGTTACGTTGGAAAAAGTTAAGGTAGGGTTTGGAAAGTGTATCTTGACAAAATACGTACGTTCAAGGGGTGTGCCGAGGGGAGTGTAACGAATTTACGCGCATGAAAATACGCTACGCGAATAAACGTACGGCAAACGTAGTTCTGGATCTACCCCATAATCATTCATTAGTTCCGAGAACAACATCACTAAAGAGAATGGGGACAATAGGGAAAATAGGAGTGGGGGGAACATAAAAAACAAGTGTATGTGTATACACGCTCGCCATGCGGATACGGTGAAAGAACCAGGGTTTAAAGGATGGAAAGCATTAGATGACACCATTTAGTTCCATACTTTCATTTAAGCCCCCTGAAGTTAGGGTACCTAGTTTTAAAATCCAGAAATTTCTTGTTTACATAATTTTTGGACTCTACTACCACCTCGATCTTAAGGTGGGATATGATCGAAACCTATCAATCTCAAAGATGCTGGATTATTATGGTGGCATTTTTCAAAATGTTTAGGCATACTGTGATTCTGTATTTTTCTGAGAATGTTTCTCCTGTGTTCTAGGAAGCGTGTCTTAAGTGTCCGTAGGGTTCTTCCTACATATCTAAGACCGCATTTTCAATAGAGCATATACACTACATACTCTGTGTTGCAGTTAATGAATTGTTTAATTTGTATAATTTCATTTCCATTATTTATGGTTTTGGTCTTATTAACCACATATTGACATGTTATGCATATATTTCTTCCACATTTGTAAAAACCTGTAGTTGTTGGAAGAGACCATCCTGTATTTGGTCCAGGGTTACTCTGTCTTTTAATGGTCTTAAGGTGGCTTGGGGCTAGGAAGTGCTTTTTACCTCTTTTATAGATTATGGGTAATATATCAGGTAATATATTTTTTAGGGTATCATCATGTTTCAAAATGTGATAATTTATTTCAATAATTTTTTTTAACCATGTAAGATTGCTTATGGAACTGTGAAATGAAGGCCACCAAATTTCTATTATTTGTGATACATTTAGGTTTAGTAGTTTCTAACATAGTGTTTCTATCCAACCATTCCGCTTCCCTCAAAGAGTTGGTTAAAAGCATGGGGGATAACCTCTCTCTAAAAAGGCCAAAGTGTGGTGCTCTGCCTCTTTTAAAAGATTCTTTTGAGGGACAGTTTCTATACAATCGGTTATATTGTCCCTTCAGAATGTTGGTCTTCCATGGATGGTGGTGGGCAATCTTGTCGTGAAGGTAGGTATTTGAATCAACCTCCTTTCTATAGTTGGAAGAGATAATGTAAGCACCACTAGAGGATAGTGTGAGATTCAAAAAATTAGTGGTAAAACAGTGATAAGTGACTGTAAAAGAAAGATTGTAAGTATTGTTCTTAAGGTGATTCACAAAGGAAAGTGCTGAATGATGGTCACCATTCCAAATGATAAATAAGTAATCAATGTACCAACCATAGAAGACCAGGGACGCGCTGTACTCGTTAGCCCAGACCAGCTCCTGCTCGAGCTGGCCCACATAAAGGTTAGCGTAGCTCAGCGCGAACCTGGTCCCCATGGCCGTATCCATCATTTGTAAATAAAAGTGCCCTGGAATAAAAAAAATAATTATAAGATAAAATGAAAGAGACCAAAGCAACCAAAAATTCCTGGTGTTGGCCTGTCAAGTTCATATCTTGCTCAAGGGCTCTACAAATACATTCAATCCCCTTGTTATGGGGAATATTTGTGTATATTGCTTGTGAGGAAGGCATAAGACTCCCTCCACTCTAGATCTTTAAGTTGTTAAAGTAAGTGAGTCGAGTCTTGAATATATGAACGGAGGGCCAACACCAGGGATTGTAAGAAAAAATCAACATAAGATGATAAATTGGTGGTGAGGGAATCTATACAAGAAATAATGGGTCTGCCCGGGGGTGAAGTGAGAGATTTGTGTATTTTGGGCAAATAATAAAAAATAGAGATGACAGGGAAGGGAATCAAAAGATATTTTCACTCATCTTTTAGAATGACACCATCCTCCAGTGCTTTATCTAATAGATGTTTGTATTCAAGAGCAAAAAGTGAGGTAGGGTCGTTCTTCAGAACTTTATAAAACTGTTTGTCTTGAAGTTGGCGTAGTGCATCTTGGATGTATGTGTTTCTATTTAAAATAACAATCAACCCCCAACCCTTATCAGCCTCCTTGATGACAATTGTTTGGTCCTGCTTGAGTCCCTTAAGGGCAAGGTTTTCTTCTTTTGTTAGATTGAAATCATAAGGGGGGCCTTTCTCATCACACAATTTCATAAGTTCCTCCATGGTAAGTTTATAAAACATCTCTAAACACTGACTTTTTATATATCTGGGAAAAAAAAAATCAGATTTTCTCTTAAAAAGAGGTTTCCTTACTGAAACAGTCTCTGCTACAAAATCACCATCCAAATTGTGGTTAAATATATCCTCATTTTCATTCTGAAGAGATTTCAAGATAGATAGAATTTCTGTATCCTGTGAGTCAAATACTATATGTACCTCCTCGCCTATAGATTGTTTTTTATGTAAATTTATATATTTCTATTGATATAGAGAACATATAAATTGATTAATTTCAATAAACATACTGAAGGAGTTGGGTTCAGCTGTTGGTGAATATTTTAAACCCTTGTTCAGAAGACTCATTTCTGGACTTAGAATTTTTGAAGAGAGGTTAAAGATACCTTTGGGATCTTTAATGCTTTTTGTGTCCTTTTTATGTGTGGATTTCCCTCCTCTTTTTCCCCTTGATCTGGAATTTTTTTCTCTTTTGTGTGGTGTTGCTAGAGGTTGGAATGGGTTGTTGTGAAACAATGAGGTCCATTCCTTCCCCTGTGTTTGAGCTAAAAAACCAGTGGTAGGAACAGTGGAGTGTAAAGGTGGAATAGAATGATATTGCTGTTTCTTGGGAATGGCCCCACCAAGGACCTGTATAGAAGCAGTAGGTGAAGGCAGGGATTGAGAACATCTTTCTTGAATTGTGACCGTAGGTTATGATCAGGAATGTCAATTTTTCCTGAGGTTCTAAGTGAAGATCTAATGGTGGAAGGAAAATGAGAAGCAAAGTGCTCTGTATCTGCAGGGAGTGAACGGAGGATACCCGAGGCCCTTTGCTGAGAATCCAGTCTTAAAAGATCAGCTGGCCGGCGTGGACGCGCACCCGCCATTCGGTAAGAACATATTGTACAGTTACCCTCTCTACTCCTGCTTTAATTTGGCTTGTCATATTTGCATGCAAGGAGAGACTGATCTTTCATTTGCTTTTCTGCCATTACCACTACGGCACAGAGAAGTGCAGATTGATTTATTACAACATTCACGGCATATTAACACTGGTTCTTTATCTGATATTCTGTTTCTCCTCATTATTTGGAAGTATCAACATTCCCTAAGATCTGTTTGGAGACTTCAGTTACAATTGGATTGATCTGTGTTTTTTACCAGAACTTTCATTTTGCAACATAGGTCCTATGTTTTTTCATATTTCATTTTATACATTTTAAAATGATGTTACCCTCCAGTTTTGATACATTATTTCTGAGGTCTGAAATCTTTTATTCATTCATTGTTAATACTAACTGTGGATTACCCCAAAAATCCATGAAGAAGTGGGTTCCAAATTCAAGTTCTAAATTACTGTGACAAAAGGGATCATTTGCCACAGAATGTTAAAATCAATACGTATAGACCTTCTGTGAGGCTTTAGGCTAATGATGCAGACTAGGCCACTGGCAGAAATTTTGTTGCCTGGTACACATCTGCGGTACCTTGCCCCGCATCCCTGCGGAGCGTTGCAGACCTGCCTTACAGTGGGCGATGAGCAGGGAAGTCTTTCGATGCGCATTGATCTGCTAGTTTACAGCTCAAGGATACCACCAATACCTACTGCTGTAGAGTTAAGGTATTGGTGGGCCCTATCAACTTCCGGGCCCAGGACAATAGTCCCAGCTGTCCTCCCTGATGATGGCCCTGTTTCATTTCTGGTTTTCTAGCTAGAGCTAGGGATAAACCATAAACATCTGGATTTGTGTTGCAGTTGTTGAACAAGTTTGCTATGACTAGTAAGATGACTAGGGTGTCCAGAGATGAGTGTACGCCAGTTGACATGAATTTTATCTGTGTCAATTTCTAATGCACAAGCTCAGAACTGAAGATCACACAGTCACAGACAAATTAGATCTGAGTGCAACCAAAGCTGTGACTGCTTGCATTACGATGGGTGTCTTGAGGGAGGGAAGGGGTTGAAGGACAGGGTCCATGTACAGTAAGGACGTGCCCAAGCAAATGCACCAGATCAAAACCCGAATGCAGATGTAAAAAAGGATTATTCACAACAAACCATTTGCACCAGCCCCAGGTCCAGTTCAGGGGGCTGACATTCTGGGACCAATTTATTACCCTTGCATAAGGATGTGTCATAACCACTCTATTTTCTTTTCTTTTCTTGCCCTCTTGCATAAGGATGTGTCATGACCACTCTATTTTCTTTTCTTTTCTTGCCTTTGTCTTTTTTTGTTCTTATCACATGTTTATCTCTCTGCTGGTTCACACTTCCTGGTTGGTTTTTAGTGGCTTTTAGTTGTAAGTATCGTATGTACTCTCTCTCTCTCTGACCACATAGCTTGGTGTGTTTTTTCTCTATATACCTCTATAACTCATTCACAGCACTCTCAGTGTCAGAGCAACAGGTAATCTTAGACTGCTGACTTTCAGCCTCCTTGTGTGCCCAGACTTCCTTCCTTGCACCTACTCCATTCAGATCTCCAGTCTCTTGGTTCTTGGTCTTGGTTCTTATGTTCCTGGGGCTTCACTCAATTATTGTGTTCCAGTGCCTTATTCTTGTCTTTGCATCCAGTATCCTCTGGTTTCTGTCCAAGCTCCGGCTAGTGTCTCCTGCTGGCACATGTGTTCCTGATTCAAGGATATACAGCTGCTGCCTCATGCTGTTACTGTTCATCATGTCTGGGTGTTTGTGTTTGCCAGAGGGTCGCAATCTGTTACTGACCAGCAGCCAAGTCCATCCCTACCATCAGGGGCTCGGGTCTAGAACTACACACGGAGGAGGAAAGTGAACTCCCCTGTCACTCTCATCTATCGTGCAGAGTTCCGTGTCCATAACCTAATTTTAACTTCACTGCATGGATCTGTGGATCTGCTTATAATTGCCCCATATGCCTGATCTGCATGGCAAACCCGATCTGATTGTGGAAGGCAAAGTATGCGCTATCTAATGGTTCTCCATGAGGATGAAGATCCATTTAATAAATCTGGTGCAAGCGTGCTCAGATATTACTTGCAAGGAGACTTACACAAGTGGCTAGTGTAACCCTTGTTGTATGAACTCTGAATCAAGCCCCTGATCTTTAGTTAGACATTGCGCCTCTGGTCTAGTGTGGAATTGCTACCAAAGCCTTATAAATGTGTTAATTCATATCTACATTCAGTATAAAAAAAATATATATATATTCTGTCATGTTTTTGATAAAAATCTAAAAATATATTTGCTATTTTTTGAGACAGTCAGAGGAGCTCACAATAATTAGAAACTCCAATTACAGTCAGCACTACATTGTGCAAGTTCCATTCGCCGGTATAAAATACAGATCTCCAAAATACTAAATACAGCCGACAGTTAATTTTTGCCTGTCTCTATTTTGAAAATCTGCCTAATTAGAATTTTGAATAAATGGGTAAATATGCCAAAATAATTGTTATTTTTCAGCAACTTACCCATTTAGTGACTTTCCGACACCTGGTGCCAGCAGCAGAACTGCTGCAGCAGTCACGTTACTGTACAAGGTTTTAGGTTAGGTTGCGTCAAGGGGATAGAACATACAAGGGGAGTCTTAGGGTTAGGTTGTGGGATGGGAGTGTTAGGGTTAGGCTGTGAGGGGATAAAGCGTAGAAGTAGGCTTAGGTTTAGGCTGCAGGGAGGGGATCCAGCATAGAAAGGGAAGATTATGGTTTTACTGCAGGTAAGGGAGGGTTCGGGTAATGGAAGGGGAGGGTGAGGATTAGGATAAGGGTTGGGGAAATATTCACCAGTTGTCGCTAGGTATTACTCCTTGGGATCTTTAATTCCCTAACTATGGTGGGGCAGCAACAATCGCTGGCAGTGAGATATCGCAAATGGCAGGTAGAAAATGACCCTTCTGAAAAAAGGCTGTTCTCACAGCGAACCAACCCTACTCTTGTGCAACATATTTGAACAAGTACCTTTATTGTACTTAGCTGCTGTGTAACTGGGTGCTACTGTACAAGCTGTAATTGCTTGCAATTCAAGGGCACTGTTGTGTGCACTTTTGAATGTCACGTAGCCTGCTCCACTTCATCAAATGCATCTGTAGCATGCACATGCATGCCAATTTGCACTTACATCTGGATCTGGCCCTGAGTGTTTAATCCATTACAGTGTTGAATAAAGCTGTAAAGTTCTTTGGTTTTTCTTATTGCTGGGACTACACCTCTTGCTGACTCAAAATGCTTCAGCAAAACTGTATAAGCGTCAGCTGTTTGCTGTGCTTACCACAAATAGTGTGTGAAATCTTCAAAGAACATTTAAATACTGCTGTACTCCCTGCAAATAAATAAATACATTTGCAGAAAATGTGGACAATGCCTAGGTGAAACGAACCTTAATCACAAGTAAAACTATTAATTTTTACTACCAGAAGTCTGGGAAGCAAAACTAGAACTATATTTTAGCAGTGAAGCTCCGGAGGATTATGTTGATTTAACTGACAAGCTAACAAGCTTCGAAGTTTCCACAAGTAAAGACTAGGAGCTAGATTTCCTAAGTTATGTGAAAGTAAAAGTGGAGATGTTGCCCATAGCAAGATTCTAGCTCTCACTTCCTTATTATATATTAGAAAATGTAAGCAAAAATCTCATTGGTTGCTTTGGACAACATCTCTACTTTTCCATTCCCACAGCTTAGTAAATCTGGCCCTAAGATTTTGACCCAGGTAACATAAAAATGACCAGGGAGAGCTCATCGCTTTTATGATAGCAATTTTATTAGGAGCTGGATGGGCTCCAAAATGTTAAAGAACTGATGGAGCCAGATACGAGCTCATCAGAACGCATGGTATGGATTCTAGAAATTATGAGCTTGGCCAGAGCTTACAGATGTAAATGCTACAAATGAATTCTCAGTCTTATGATATGGCGATAGACATTTATTCGACACTGGGGGAAAAGGGTTTGGTGATACACAAAGGGAGACAGTGTGGGTGCTGGAGACAAAGGAGGAATGAAAAATAAATAAATATTTACCATTTTCACAATTTGTAAGGTAAAATCACAATTGTTCCAATATGACCAAGTTTGATGAATTGATACTGGGCTACAAGCAACAGTTTGTAGACCATAATTATCCAGACGAACAGGTGGACTTGAGTTGTCAGATGGCATGGGCCGCCAATAGGGATTTTTTTTTAATCTATAAGAACAAATGAATTTAATAGTCAGAGTAAAATTCTTTGTCTCTTTGTTTCAAGTTATAATAGATTGAGGGAAAGATCATAAATGTTTTAAATAGACATTGCAACATTCTCTGTCTTGACCTAGTATTGGGAGAAAACCTCCTAATGAAACTGACAACTATTTTAGAAGGGCTTAGAATGGGAAGTCTTTAATATAACCCAGTATATTATCTATTCTTAAAACTTAGCTGGATTTAATAATGACAGATGATTTCCCTAAATCACATTACAAGAGATGCATGGTTAGTGGGCATTGGTATTTAAATCATATAGATTATGCCCGGCACGCCCCTTCCTGTGTAAGTTACTACGGACCTAGTGACATTAGGTGATGATTCACAGCATTCCTGTTCCTAATTCCAATGTAGATTGTGTAAAAAAAAAAAGTTACCAAGCATGCGCAGTATAAAACCCCACAGATTCTCAACTGTGAATTAGGCCCAGTATTAGAGTTGATGTTTCTTAGGCCAAGTCCAAACAGTGTTAAAGTGAAGCTGGTCAGTCTCTGTGTGCAATAAGCAAAAGCAAAGTATTCTCCCTGCATGCATAGAATACAATTAACTTGACTCCCCCTGAAACAAACATGGTTCTACCCAGGTGTAACTTTCCACCCGTTTTCCTCTTATTTTCAATCTTTGAAGCCGGTCAACTATTATTATATAACTGTTCTCCCTGTATCGGATACAACTGCATCCAGGCAACACTTTACAGATTTACTTAAGCTTCAAAAGAAGAGGCACTTTCCATAGCAGCCAATGAGAATCAAGCTACTATTCTCTACAACATGCTTCAGAAACAATAGCTAGAATCTGATTGGTGGCTTAGGGAAATCCCTACAATTTTCCTTTTGAAAACACTCACAGACCATTACACAATGTGATAAGCAATATTGCATCTTACCTGTGTAGTGGACGACACATGTTTGTCCCTTCTTGGGGAAGGTCCTACCTGCAATATGAATAAACAAACAAAAGAAAGAAATAAGTGACACTTAATGTATAGTATATAAAATGATTCTCTGCAGAACACACAATGGTTGAGAAATGTAATAATTAGATCTGATCCCTTACATCCAAATTCCCCTCTATGCACTAAGTGGAGATCTACTTAGTCATGTGACTGGAACGGACTTAAGCAGTGTATACACTGGGGCTTTTCAACAGATAACCTTTACAATCACAGACCCTCCAACATGACCCATTCCATTAGGTACAATTTAATCCACTCCTGAGCTTCCAACTGTCGCTCACCTGGTTTAAATGAATGAACCGATGTTTAAAAGATAGCTATCTGCCTCGTCAAAGGTGGTTACCATAGTAACAGACAGCTGGAAACTGAGGAGAAGAGTATTTTGTACCTAATGGAATGTGTCATGTTGGAGGGTATCAAAAGATTGCTTCCTTATATTTTACCATTGTATACTGTCCAGAGATCTCCTAACAGTACACATGTGCAACAAGCTTTCCATCTTTGATTTGGCATATCTGGAGATCCAAAAGAGCAGAGAATGATTTTTGAACATCTTTTGGACAGTACACACTGGTAAGATATCTGGTGAAACAGTCTTTTCATTGTGCGATTGGAAATATTATCTTTCAAAAGGTGTGTCCCCAAGACATAGAACGGTATCAGCATGAAAACAACAATGTCCTATATCACATCCTACAACACAACCCATTCCAATAGGTACAAAATACTCTACTCCTGAGTTTCCAACTGTCAGTAACTATGGTAACCACCTGCATAGAAGCTAAAAATGTCTTTCACACATTACATCCCAGGTAGGGCATAGCTGCCAACTTTCCCGAAATGTCTGGGAGACTCCCGAAATTCAATCATTGCTCCCGGAATGTGGGCTCGATTATGGGATTTAATTCAAATCACTACCCGATGGCCTAGCCCCTGCCTATCAATGATGCATCATTAAGCCCAACCCACCCTTAGTAACACTATGGATCGTAGCTCTGATAGGCAGGGGGCGGGACTTCAGGAAGTGATTTGCATTAAATCACCTCATCAATCCCGTCTCCATCTCATTCTCCCCTCCAAGATCTCCCGGAAGGAAGTAATAAAATATCAGCAATTTTGAGGCAGGGTACTCGAATCACATGTTCATACAAGCAGAAGTTTGGATACAGCTGGCGCTGCACTGGGATCCAGCATGGGAAATCTGGATCCGGACTATAGTTCTTATCTAGCCTGCTACAAAATCACAATATCGTGACCCATCCAGACTTAAAGGGGATTCCGGTCAACTCCTCAGTAGGACAAGTCATCCCTCTTAAATCAATGTACCAACCTGTGGCTCTCCAGCAAGCCCTAACTGTATAGCCACAGCGGATAAAAATGGGCAAAGCACGCTGGGACTTGTAGTTTCACAGCACCTGGAGAGTCACAGGCAGATAGAAGCGTTCTTCTCTGTCCATGCACAAATCCAGATCTCTGCAATTCCTCAATTTTCCATGTGCTCAAGTTGGAGACATGGAGGGCCTAGCAGCCTCTGCCTTCTATCAGGCAGCAGTCCTGCTCAGCTGCTCCTCCATCCCAATTGGCTGTCTAGTCCTGCCCATCCAGACTTTGGCCCCACCTCCTCGCTATGGCACTTAAGTGTCACTTTGAATTGTAGGTTCATATCGAGTCCACCCAAACATGGCTGCCTCCCTTCTGTCTCGTGATGGACCTTTCACCTCCCATCCGCAAGCAGTTTGTAGCTAGCGGCCCCCACTATGCAGTCTGCTATACCAAATATCCCCTATGTTTTATAAGAGTTTTTTTTGGCACTTAAGTGTCACTTTGAATTGTAGGTTCATATCGAGTCCACCCAAACATGTCTGCCTCCCTTCTGTCTCATGATGGACCTTTCACCTCCCATCCGCAACGCAAGCAGTGCTAGCGGCCCCCACTATGCAGTCTCCTATACCAAATATCCCCTATGTTTTATAAGAGTTTTTTTATTTTAGTGTATTTTTTTTACTTTTTTTTTTTATAAAAGTATTTGTTTTGTGCCAACATCCACCCAAAAATGATTATAACAAAAACATTACTATTCCTATGCACACTGGTCTACAGATGTATTTAACTACAGCCCGTCGTAAGTGGCGTTCCATATTCATGCTGAACTCATTCGCAAATTACATTTCACCAACAGAGAAAGTCCAGGGTCACCCTCAAACTAGTCACTGACAGCGCAGTTAACTGGGGGAACCTTGAGCCACCATTATGACACATTGCTGGGTACTGTACAGCAAAGGTTTTCTCGTGTTGGACTCTAGCCATCCATCCTGCACGGTAGCCGCACCCACTACGAGTTAATCATTTGGCTCAGAGATGTGCAGACCTCAAAGCAGAGGACATCCTGATACCACTGCTCTCCAGACAGTGCCTGGTAAATACAGGATGAGTTTTTCTAATAGAGGAGATCATAAATAGAACAGCAGCAATTTTTAAACTAGACTCCAAAGGGGCCTTGTTTAATGACCTTGTATGTCCCCATTTCTACAATGTTCCAGAGTACGACCATGCTATATAAATACAGTAATGGTGCAAACACAGAAATAAGTGAACGGCTCTAGAAAAAGAAACTGCAAAGGAAAAATTACATCCTAGAAAGATTGTGGCCCCGGGGGTGGTTTCTAGGTCTCTGGGCAACCTAGGAAAGGCTCAGGTTACCTGTGGCTCTCCAAGTGTTGTGAAACTACAACTTCCAGCATGCTTTAACTGAATCAGATTTGCAACACTCAGAGAGCCACAGTTTGGCCAGGCTTGGTCTAGGCCAGGGTTCGGCAACCGACGGCTCTTTCAGTCTGCTGCGGAGTCTGATATTCATATAAAGGGGCACAAAGGAGGCTGATACTCATATAAAGTGGCACAAAGGAGGCTGATACATAAAGGGAGCACAAAAGGAGGCTGGACATATAAGGGGTACAAAAGAAGCAGGTTCATGGATTTCATAAATGCAACACGCTATAGTTTTTTTTTTATATACATCGCATAAAGGTAAAAACGATATATGCAGTGTTACTTTATCTTCATTTTACATGTCAAAAGGGTTTTGTGGCTCCCGAGGTTTTCTTTTCTGGGGGAAACGGGTCCAAATGGCTCTTTGAGTGTTTAAGGTTGTCTACCCCTGGTCTAGGCAGCTGCATAAACCTATGGAGTGGTAGTAAGCAGCCTGATTGGCGCTTTACAAGATGACTAGGATTGGTTATTTTTTTACATTTTCCTTTAATAAGTTAATAAGTAAACTTCATACATTTTGGTATAATGTATTAATTACAAAGTAGTTAAGTATGTTCATACAGGGTAGAAAATGTACATATACAACCATATTTTACAAATTTTTAGAGAACACAGTATATTTGTCCAATGTATATTCACTTCCTCACTTAGGCCCGTATTCAGAGTACTGGACATATAACATATACGTCTGGTGTTTAGCGATTATTACTACTGCGCATGCGTAGTCATTTTTTACGTAATCTACGTATCTTTTTCTTACATAGATTGCGTAAATGCGGTAATTTTCCATTATTTTCACATGTCACCCCCCTTTCCATCCCCACCTCTAGGAGTGCTAGGGGTCTTTCACCCCCCCAGTATTTTTTTTCCAGATTGTAAGTCATATGTGTACCATGTTTGGTGTAAATTGCTCCAGGCGTTCCAGAGTTAAGCTGGAACATACATACACACACACCTATCTCTATCTCTGCCTAGG
>WWET01011334.1:0-15245 GCA_011038615.1 Limnodynastes dumerilii
ATGCCTTGCAAACAATAGCCTGCGTTTAGACTTATCCAAAAGATAATCCGTCCACCCCCTCTGACCCCTCAGCCAGGACTCCCGATCATTTGGGTCCCTAGAAAGCATGTACTGAGCCTCCAACTCCCGACAGGACCGCTCCAGCGCCACCTCCCTTTCTTTATGAAAACGCTTTATACTGGACACCCTCTTAATAAGCGTACCCCGCAAAAAGGCCTTAAAGGCGTCTCACACATTTACAGCACTGGACGACTCTCTATTACTCTCAAAATAGCCCTCCCACAAGGCTACCAGGTCCAACCCCGCCCCCACCAACGTTAGCCAAAAGGGATTAAATTTCCAAAAGCGCGCCCCTCTATTATTGTCTAAATTAAGCGATAATCTGAGTGGGGAATGATCAGATACACCCCTAGGCCTGTACTCCACCCCATCAACTCTAGGCAGCAGCGACCGGGAAATCAGGATAAGATCTATCCGGGACATGGCATTATGTGAAGCAGAGTGACAAGAATATATGCGTTTCTGAGGAAATCTAGACCTCCAGGGATCAACCAAGCCCAATTCACTCAATATTTTAGCAAAGGGGGTAGGCCCAGAAGCCAGGTCCACCTTACGTTCGTGCCATCTATCAAGCGACAGGTCCAAGACGTTATTAAAATCCCCCAAACACACCACCTCCACCCCTGGGGAATGAGACAGAAAAGCGGCTGCCCGGTTGAGAACCTCAGTACTATATGGAGGGCGTATATAAATGGCCAGTATAATTAAAGGGAGGGTATTCAATAACGCTCTTAAAAATACAAAGCGCCCATAAGGGTCAACCTGGACCTGTTCCAACACGAATTGTACACTTTTGCGGATAAGTAGGGACACTCCTCGAGAACTAGTCGTATACTGGGAGTGATAAGCCCACCCCACCCAAGGACGCCTAAGGGAGAGGAGACGGCTACCCGTAAGATGCGTCTCTACTAAACATATGACATCCACAGAGAGATTCTTAATTTGCTTGAGGACCAAAGAACGCTTGACACGGTCATTCAGACCCCTAACATTCCAGGTAAGAAAGGATAGCCCCCCACCCCCTATACTGACCCTAGACCCTATTTACCCTCAATTGGGGTTACAATTTAGGATACCCTTATATTAAACGGAGAAGCTTTGCGATGAAGGTGCGGGCCGGCGCCCCCGGAGGCGGAGACCGCGCAGGAATACGATGTGCCCATTCAACAGCGAACTGCGGTGTGAAGGCTTCTTTGCCGAATTCCTGGATGAGCCACGATTCAAGGAAGGCTTCCGGAGTCTTACCCTCGGCCCTCTCTGGAAGACCTACGAAGCAGAGGTTGTTGCGGCGAAGGCGCCCTTCCATATCCGATAGTTTGAGCTTGCACTGTCGCACCTCAGATGTCAGAGTAGCAATCTGGGCCGGGAGTGGGGCCACCACATCGTCGAGAGTGGAGATCCGGCGCTCTGTCTCAGAGACCCTCTCCCGCATCTGTTGCAGGCCCTGCCGCAGCTGCGAGATATCCATCTGGACCTCCCCAATCTTTCCCATGAGAGATTTCTCAGAGGCTGAGATAGCACCTAGGATCTGCTGTAGCATAGGGTGAGAATCCTCCGGCGGTTCCCCATCCCTTCCCTGCCCTCCAGAGTTCGGGGGGCCAGGTGGCTCAGACGGTGGTGCCGACGTGGACTGTCTGGCGAACTTCTCCAGGCGGGCAGCAGCACAAGGCGTTGCAGGTCCTGCCGCAGCTGCGAGATATCCATCTGGACCTCCCCAATCTTTCCCATTAGAGATTTCTCAGAGGCTGAGATAGCACCTAGGATCTGCTGTAGCATAGGGTCAGAATCCTCCGGCGGTTCACCATCCCTTCCCTGCCCTCCAGAGCTTGGGGGGCCAGGCGGTTCAGACGGTGGTGCCGATGTGGACTGTCTGGCGAATTTCTCCAGGCGGGCAGCAGCCGATGCCGCATTGCCAGACTGCCCCATTGGACTAGAATTTTCCCTGACGGGGGGCAAGGTACAACCTGGGGGCAATATTCAGCAGCTGATAGCAGAGAGTGGTGGCTCAGAGCGAATAGGTGCCGACAGTAAGTGTTATGTACAAATCCAGCTTCAGGTACCTAGTATAAAGATGGTTGCCGGCGCTATAGCATACGCCCTGCCCAGGGATGAGTAGACCACCAGCATATATTGTATAGAAAGAAATGCACTAGTCCAGCTACTGGTGTCCTGTACAGAAGTATTTGCAGGCTCTGTATGGTGCACCCTGCCGAGGAGCAATCACCAGGTCACCAACAGATATTGTATATTGTATAGAAAGAATGCACTAGTCCAGCTACAGGTACCTTATGTAGTAGTATTGACAAGCACTGCAATATGCACTCTGCCCAGGATGAGTTGGATGCTGTTGAGCAGGATGCCTCAGCCAGGTAGAGAAGGAACAGGAACAGGGGCCAGGTGCAATATGAAGTAGAATAGGAGCCCCTCTGTGCCCCTTGGCTAATAGGAATGGACTGCGCTGGCCCAGGGAAGGTCCCTTATAGCACTCCCTCCGTTGGTGGTACACTGGGTGTCAGCCCTCCAAAAAGCTGGGCACTTTCAGCCTCCAAGTCTCACCTCCCGCCTGCTGCTGCTGCTGCCGTTAGTCTGCTGGGCAAGATGGCGGCCGTCTGCACCCTCCGTTTGGCGCCAAAATCCACCACCTATGCAGGGCGCATGCAGGGCGTCCAGGAGCCTCTCCCCACTGCTCTCCTGTGGCCCACGATCAGACAGGGCACTCTAGACCCGCCAGGGCCACTCCGCCGCTCTCCACGAGGTCCGCGGGGCTCTGCCAGCACCGCACCGCCGACAAGGCCTCCCGCAGCGTCGCACCGCCGACTCTCCTCTAAGCCCCACAAGTCAGCTTCCACAGACGTACACTGACAGAGCAAGCGGTGCAGACCTCCAGGCAACGATCAGCGCCACAGGTAACCCCCATAAAACGGATAAATTAACAGGATGTAACAGAGCCAAGGAGCCTCACGTCCTACTCCATCCCTGACCAAGCCGCGCCCCCCACTAAGCAGTATTTTTAGCTGGCGATTTATAATCGCTGTCGATAGTTAAATGCTTAAATCACTGCGATTGTCTTTAGAAAATCATATATATGGCACATACTTAGATGTATGTATTTATGACGTCATAGAGAGTACAAAAGAGGGACCTCTAGTGACCAAATACTGATTAGCATCGGATCCCCAAAGAGGGCGGAGCGGACTGCAGCTTCCACAAGGACAAGAAGAACAAATCTTCAATCAACAGGAACATTTACTCAAGCAAGTCACCCAAGATAGATGACGCTTAAAATGAGAGTACTTACATTTATTTAATATTATGACAATGCTGTACATAATAATATTTATGAAGATACATTTAAATATGTGCCATATATTATTACAGACATGTTATTGTAAACGTAAATGCTTGCGGGAAAAAATATCTGGCCAAATATAGTTATTTCCCTCTCCTTGATGGCAGCATAGTACATAGTACATTGGGTTATTTCTACGGGGTGGGAGCCAGTCAGGAAGGAAAGAAAAGACACCCCCAGCACATAAATAGAGCCCTCCTCCAGTGCTCTGTGTCTTTTTTCTTTCCTGTATGTAGGAGCCAGAGGATGTTTATTTCTTTACTTTCTTTAGTTCTGACTCCCCCGACGGTCAATGCTGCGTTCCAGGCGCTCTGGCACTGAAGTCCCTCGGTCCGCATGCTTCTGCGGCGGTGGGAGAGGTGGTGTGACCGGACTGCATTCTGCTTCCGGACATCAGCATTGGAGTCCATACGCATGTCTTTGATTCATGGGGGCAGCCATTTTGGAGTGGCCTATGGAGCATTTTAGGCGGGAATAACTCTGTTTTCTCCCCTATCTTCTTCAGCTGTAATGGATTTTAAAATCAGTTGCTTCCCTGCAGACCTTGAGATTATTTCTCTGTGCATGTTGTATACTGCAGTTTATCTGAAGATTCCTACAGCATGGATGTTAAACGGTCACAGACCAGGAGGTCTGGGTGAGTTAGTGTAGTCATTTAGACAGGGTCTATATGGTTTTTTTATCAGTCCCTGCCTGCATGTTTTTTACTATGTGTTGCAGGTCTGAATTCAGTAAAGGGAAGTGGCCGTCTGCTTCTCAGGAAAAACACAAGAAAGCTAAGACCACCACCTGCTTATCTTGTGAAGCTACGCTACCTGACAGTCATACCAGCGCATTATGCTCAGCATGCAAAACATTACAGACCCAGCAGGCATCGCCTCAGATGCTACAGTGGATCTCTATTATGAAAGAGGCCCTCAAGGAAACATTCGTCACTATAGAAGACCTCAAGAAGCTGTCTCTTAAGAGAACCAGGACACCATCCGAACTTTTGGAATTATCGAACCCCAAAGAAGGGGCCTACGTACCAGGGGAAGCACCCTTTTCCGACCCGGAATCCATTGTCTCCAATGGAGGAGGAGTCTATAAATCCTATCGTGGTTGACAATCTACTCAAGCTGATTGAAAAAACCCTGAACATACAAGAAACCAAGGAGGATCTACAGCTGCAGGACCTCATCTTTAAAGAACATAAAAAGACACTTAGGAAGTTTCTGGAGTCTCAGATCGTCAAGAACATCATAATGGATGAGTGGAAATATCCCGACAGAAAGGCATTTATGAATAAATTCAGAGGACTCTAAGTTCTGGGAGGACTCCCCCAAAATAGATGCCGCTATTTCTCGCATCTCCAAGAGGACAACCCTGCCTATGGAAGACTCCAATGCCTTTAAGGACCATATGGAGCGTAAAATGAAGGTGTCACTGAAGAAGCAACATGTGATTCAGAAATCACAGAAATGGGACTTTCATCTGGCCTACATCTTCCCTCCGGTTCCTCTAATCCAGAAGGTGCTCAGCAAGATTGTGTCAGACCACTTAGTCTTCATTATTCATTCCCTTTCTGGCCCAGTAGACTGTGGTTTCCTCAAGTCGCCACCCTGGCAGTGGACAACCCGTGGTTCCTACCAACATCCCGGGAACTTCTCAGCCAAAACAAGGTGCTCTATCCGGACCCTCAATCACTCTAATCTGGTGGCCTTGAAGCTGAAATCTCCTTTCTTAAGAGGCAGGGGTTCTCTTCGAAGGTGAACAAAAAACCCTAACTAAAGCCAGAAAGCTGGCTACAAGCAAGGTATATCACAGAATATGGAGTATTTTCAAAACTGGCATGATGTGAATTCCTACCCTATAGATCCAGTATCCATTAGCGTCATCCTCGAATTTCTTCAGGCAGGACCGGACAAGGGATTAGCTTTTAGGCACATTTACGTCCTGAGTGCCGTGATGGACATGGACTTGGCATCAAATAAGTATGTGAAACGGTTTATTCAAACTGCTATGAGGATGAAGCCCATTAGGAGGCAAATGTTACCCACATGGGACCTCAATCTGGTACTAGAAGCTCTAACTTCTCATCCTTTTGAACCTCTCTAGGAGGTGCAGCTGAAATTCCTTACATGGAAAACTACCTTCCTGGTGGCTATCACCTCAGCCAGGAGAGTATCAGAGATGCAAGCGTTCTGAACTGTGGAACCATATACCTGTTTTCATCCGGACAGAGTAGCTCTTAGAACTAACCCTACCTTCCTGCTCAAAGTAGTATCGAAATTTCACCTCAATCAGGAGGTTATCATGCCTTCATTTTTTCCAGAGCCAGTATCAGATAAGGAGAAAGCCTTACATACCCTAGACCTGGTCAGAACCCTCCAGATCTATCTTCAACGCATGCAAGCGTTTAGGAAATCCAAACAGCTGTATTTCATTCCAGAGGGCAAAAACAAAGGGGGTCCAGTCTCCAAATCCACCATATCTAGATGGATCAAGTCATGCATTCAACAACTCTAGCAAGGGGCTAGAGATCCCAGTAGGCCTCAGGGCACATTCAACCAGGGCCATGGCCACATCCTGGGCTCACAGGGAGTCAGCTTCTATCTTAGAGCTCTGTAAGGCTGCCACTTGGTCATCTCTTCACACTTTTTCTAAGTATTACAATCTGAATCTTATCACCTCTGAAGACTCTAGATTTGACAAAAGAGTCCTCAGTGCAGCCCTTTAGCCGGCTGAAGTTAGGGTAGCCTTCAGCAGGCGTAAGGAAGGGGCCATACGCCCGCACAGGGGTAGTGCCAGGGTAAGTGAACGCCGATACGCTGTGCTTTAGTAAGCACAGCGCATCGGCGTAGGTCTGGATCAGGCCCCATGACATTAACCCTTGCATTGCTGATGCATATAGTACTATAAGGCGCAGCATGGCCAGAATGGCCAGAAACACATGGCCATGCTGTGCCTTGCAGTACTAATCACGCATGCATGCTAAGGGTTCTTATCATGTTTTTTATGTTGCAAAACACATGTAAAAGATTATTACATGTGATTTTCTGCCATACAAGTGACACAACAGGTGCTTTTAAATGACACTTTTGACATGAAAGACGCCCGAGCTTATACTAGGCGACACTTAATAAATCCGGTGACTGCTATGTCAAACATTGAAAATATCGGCATGGTGATTTTTAAAACTGAAAAAGTTCTGTGAATTTACCCTTAGTAAACAGTTACTCAATTGGTCTCAACAGCCATACATTAAAGCCAGACAAGGGAGGTCCTGGTGATAGAAGGGTCATTGTTCGAGAAGATCGACACTCCGAAAACCATGACCTCCTTGGCCAATAAGGGAGATGAATTAACACGAGAGGGGGAACACGTAACTCAGACTGAAGATACACGGAACAGTGATAGTGACCACTACTACCGCTAGCGGGACCCTCGATCTGGCTATGAATCTCTGTACTTTGTTGTGACGGTACACCATAAGATCCAGATCCGGAAGACCCCCATCTCTGAACTATCTGGGAGAACAGCCGCTGATTCAGGGCCTATTCCTCATGATGAAGAGTTTCTGGACTAAAGAAGTCGGTCTTCATGTTCTCTATCCTTGAGATGAAAACAGCTGAAATTGACAGTAGGTGACTCTCGTCCCAGAACAGAATATAAGCTGCTTCCCTCATAGTTAGGGCGCTATTTGTGCCTCCTTGATAACGGACATACATTACAGCTGTGGTATTGTCACACTGCACCCTCACCGAGAGACTCTGGATCCAAGGTAGAGCCTCCTGAAGAGGACTGAAGATGGACCTCAGTTTGAGGACATTAAGGGGAAAAGAGATTTCCCTCTGGTTCATCGTACCAGAAGGCGTTGATTCAGAATCACAGCTCCCCATCCATCTAAGCTGGCATCTGAGGTTAGGATTGCATTCCACTGGAGCAAAGGATCTGCCAACTAACAGATTTTGAGAGAGGAGCCAACACTTGAGGGACTGCCGAGTCTTGGAGGACAGAACGATGAACTGTCTCTGAAGGCGCAATTGGGAGTTCGACCAGCCTGTCACAAGATTCCACTGGAAAGTGCTTGCATGGAGCCTACCGTACTGTACCATCTCGAAGGGTGACACCAGAGTACCCATCATGTGCATGCAAAAATGGACTGAAGAAGACTGAAATGCAAGGAATGTCCTGACCAGATTCTGAAGCTTCTTGACCTTGCTCTGGGGAAGGAACACGCATCGAAAAACATCCCTAAAACCACCATCCAATAGCTGGGGACCAGGTTTGACTTGGGTAGGTTGAGAATCCACCCGTGTTCCTCTAAGTCCTGGCGAGACACTACCAGGTGATGACTTGAGATCTCTCACTAAGGAGCTTTTAGAAGGAGGTCGTCTAAATAAGGAATAATTGTGATTTCTTGAGAGCATAAATAAGCCGACATTACTGCCATGATCTTTGTGAAGACTCTAGGAGCTGTGGCTAAGCCAAATGGTAAGAATTGAAAACGTCTCCCCAGAATCGCAAACCTTTAGAGGTGACCCTCCCAGATTGGGACGTGAAGGTACGTGTCCTTTAAATCTATGTCTACATTCTATATCTACATTCCTTAGATCACAGAGCGGAGAGATTCCATACGGAATCTTGGGATCCAAATGCAGGTGTTCAGATCCTTGAGGATTAAGATCAGGTGTACAGAGCCGTCTGGCTTGGAAACTATAAATAAATTTGAGTAGAAACCCTTTGTTCTCAGAGGAAATGGGGCTACCGAAATGACCTTGCGAATTAGAAGAACTGATGCTCTGATGGCTGGATCCCGAGGGGGAGGAGAAGCTAGAAACCTTCGGGGAGCGGGTTCCCTGAGCTCTATGATGTAACCCCAGTCCTTGGTGGAAGCCAGCTACTTGTCCTGAAAGAAAAGTCTGGCTTTTACCTCCTCTGCAGATGGAAAAATACGGACCTGAAGAGGGCTTCTCAATGACCTTTGCCTCCTGAGGTCACTGAGTCCATGGTTGCCTGCCTCTTCTGGCACTGCCTATGGCAGGAGGGAAGGAAGGAGAAGACACCTTTAACTTCAGAGCAAATTAACGAAATATAAGATCTTCTGGATCCTCTTTTGACTGTAAAAAATGACTTTTATCCCCTGTAACGTGCCTTATCATATTATCCAATTGATAGCCAAATTAAAGAGAACATTCAAAGGGAAACGCCTCCAGAGACCGCCTCGTTTCCGCATCAGCTGACCAAGAGCGAAGCCACAGGGCATGCCTGGCGTCCACAGAGGTGATGATCTTGACTGCAACCACTGTGGAATCTTGAGCAGCTTCACAGTGGTAGCCTGCAGCTTCCCTGATCTGCTCTCCAAGGGAAAAAAGGTCTGCAGGAGTAGAATCCAGCTGAAGACCAGAGCTAAGCTGATCCGCCCGTACCTATCACCTTTGCGACTCACGCTGAAGCCAGCAACGGCCGAAGAGAAGCACTGGCTGACACTTAATATGTCTATTAGTGGGATCTCTAAGAAAAGCAGCACCAGGGATTGGTTTTGCTAATTTTGAGGCCAAAGTGTCAACCGTAGGACATTGTTTCCACTTGGACACCTCAACCTCAGCCCAAAGATACAGAGTGGCAAAACTTTAGGGAAGAACAACCTATTTGTGCCAGGTTTCCTGAATTAAAGTAGATAACTGGGAGGATGTAGGGAAATGAACAGAACATTTATTTTCTGTCTTTTAAGATATGGGGCTCACCTGGGGTCTGATCAAGATATCAAGTGATTGATGGACCGCTAAGATCATCTCTTTAACCCCTTGGGCAAGAGAAGAATCTAGGACCCTATCCGAGAAATCTTCCTCCTCCTCCACAATCTCTCCCTTATCCTCCAGGGATTCAGAATCCAGGTCTCCAAAGCCCACGATGTGACAGTCCACAGGATTAGAAAGAAACACAGAGAGGGAAACCTTCTCAGCAAGGATCCTCCTGGCAAGTCTCCCACAGGAGTGTATAATCTCCCATTCCCCCTCTCATAGGAGGTGGGAACATCCAACGTGCTCCTCCCTGTTCTTTTATTCCCTCCACTCAGCTGGGAGGGAATATGGATCAGCCTTGCAATGGCAGCCGCCATCCTGGAAAGGAGCGCAGGGCTCTCTGCCCACTCCTAGGTTCTGGCAACCCCGGGTCCTCTCCGTCTGAAAACAGGGAATCCGACTCACGGCCCGCGCCGTCAGTCATCCCCTCAGGGTATCCCTAGTCAGCTCCCTGAAGAAAAGCGGGGAAGCTCCACATAAGCCCCAAGAAAACATGGCCTCACTCCAGGAGGCACTAAAAAACACTGGCTCAGCAGGGAGGAGGAGCAAGCACTGTGAAAAGGTTTTAACTATTTAATGCCCACTCCTTCCAGGCCCTACCAACACTATTGTGTCTCGTGCCCCAGATGAGAAGAAAGAGAAAGTCATGTTACTCTCTGCATGCAGGGAGAATACTTTGCTTGTTGCACACAGATACTGAGCAGCGTTACTCTTACTCTGTTACTTAGACCTGGGCTGGGAATCATCACCTCTCTCCTCTAATACTGTTTGCCACAAATGACATTTTCCTGCCCTACAATTCAATAGGTTTTTCTCAGGTGTAACTTTCAACCTGTTCTGCTCATGTGTCCATATACAACCTGCTGTACCTGTGTATGGATCCGGAGCTGTAGGTGCGTTTTTGTCTAGATCACACTTATACCTATATAATATATAGTATATGAATGGGGTTTTATCACCCATAGGATGATGCAGCCAGTGTTATCTGGGAGGTGCAGCAGATCAGGACTGTTACTACCTTCACATGCACTGATCTAATACAGAGCTCGGTGCATACAGACAGGTGATGAGTTATGTACCTGGAGCCGGGATGTCCCTGCGCACAGCAGCGCCCTCCACAGGTGACTTGGTGTCTTTGTTGACAGCGACAAAAGCAGTAAGAGAAGAGATGACTCCAGACTGTAGACTGGTCTCCAGGATTCTCTTCTTCACCCCCTCCGAGTCTGCGTCCAGTCCATGCTGCAGTTCAGAGATCACAGTCTTAGCTGCCAGTCTGTGGATGGTGGGTCTGAAAAATAAGACCAGTAATTATATGAGGGGGACTCAGATGTGTGAAGAGATAAGAACACCAGAAACACACAATGCATTTAGTGTTTAATCCTAAAATATAAAATTCACAGTAAAAAAAAAAAATAAAAGGGTTCTTCCCAATGTCTCTTCACTAAAGCTCCCAATTATCGGGTGATCGGGCAAATAATCGCTCTAGTGTATGGTACAGATCAATTTTTGAAACGCCAAATAAACGCACCAAAAACGCTCTGGATTATTTGATCTTTTGACATGTTTGATTTAAATCGGGGGAAAGCCCCCGATATTTTAAGGGAGCCAATCAGCAAGCTGGATGGCTCCCTATTCTTCAGAGCTGCTGCTGCTTTATATCTATGTGCAAAGCTGCTCTGACAGCTCTGAAGGTATACTTTACAGCTGTCAGAGCAGCATAGTGCATAGATATACAGCAGCGGCCTTGACCTGCTACTTACCGTGTGTGCCTAGTGCTTCTAGCCTAGTGAATCGACCATTGTTTGACCCACTTACCTGCCTTGACTCCTGCCTTTGTTACCTTGTGTATCCAGCCCTGGTTCTAATCCCTATTTTGTACCTACCTTCCCTGCTGTACCTACCTTTACCTTGTGTGTATGTTTATGTTACCTCTTCGGAGGCACCGCTGTGTGATTGAGTGTGCGCGAGCCCTAGTGCGTCTTGTATTGTCCCGTGAACATTCTTCTGTCCTACGTACTGAGTTCAGTGTTGCTTGTTGTCTGTCGCAGTCCGGTCACTTCCGGACTACTACTCCTCCTACTTACCTACTACTCCCATCCCTCCTGTCTGGTGTTCACTCCCGGTGTTCATTTCTCTTCCACGAGTTTGGTTCAACGGGGCCCGTCCAAGCTATTGGGCCACTGCCAATTCCCTCCCCACCATCAGGGGCCCTGGTGAAGACCCCCCGGATAGTAAAGTCTCCAGGCTCCGGTAACCAACCCGTCCACTCTGCCTATCTCTTTTGTGGTCACCTCGGTTCTCACAAGGTAGGTACCACGCTTACTCTCTCTTTGACTACTCCGGTACTCACCAGGTAAAACCGGAGTGTCATAACAGTGGCTCCATCATTTCTTATCCTCTGACATACCCACCCTTATCACAGGTGACTTTACTATCCACATTATCAACCCTCAATCCCCTGATTCCACTAAACTTTTCTCTCTAACCTCATCTCTTGGTCTCTCCCGATGGAGAGATTCAACAATTTATAATGATGGCAATTGCATTGATCTTTTATTCTCTAAACTATGATGAGTCTCTGATCTGATGAACTCTCCTTAATGTTGTCAATTTCACAACCAGTGCCTGCAGTGACCTCTCTCCACCACCAGGGGCTCTCCACGCTCTCTAGCTCCAGTCACAGTCTTGTCTGATTGTCTGCAGTCCAGTGGCTACATCTGATGACTACAGCTAATTAATCAGAATTCCTGACACCTACAAGACCTGCTTATTACCAGCAAGTTCCAATCCTCTCTTGCTGGTTCATTGTTGTTTGTCCTAGTCTGTTTGACTCTGTCCTTCTCCCTGTGTTCCACCTCCCTATGTCTTGGAGAACCCTGGATTTTGCTCCAAGCAATTTCCATTCAAGTCTGTCTCTCTAGCATCCTCACCTGTCTGACTTACCTGAACTACTGCTCCCAGCATCACCCTGCAAGCCTGTCCAGCTTGACTCTGCAATCTAATCCCAGCTTGACCCTGCAATCCAGTCCCAGCTAGATTCTGCAATCCGGTCCCAGCTGCAATTCAGCTACCGGCTCAGCTCCTGGCAAGTAAACCTACTGTATTACCTTTGCCTACCTGTCCCAGTCTGGCGCAGTCCGGTCCAGCCAAAGACTCCTTGGACTCTGTATTGCCTCTGCCTACCTGTCCCAGTCCGGTCCAGCCAAAGACTCCTTAGACTCTGTGTGACCTTTGCCTTGCCTCTTCCAGTCCAGCATAGTCCGGTCCTGCCCAGTCTAAATTCTGAACTTTATTGCTTTGCCTGTCTCAGTGCGGCATAGTCCGGTCCTGCCAAATCCTGTACTTGTACGCACCTTGTTTTGCAATTAACCTTTAAACCTTGCTGAATTTACCAAGACTCCTTGTTCGTGACAGTCGAAATCAACCAACTTTATCAATCTGTCCAATAACTACTGTCTCCACTTCCTAATTTCCACTCTCCTGTATGGCAGTGTCTCACCTTAACCAAACTCTAGCAGATGCCCTTGATCAAGTCACTCCATTTACCCCTTTTGCACCCCATCAACGTCAGTGTCAGCCATGGCACACTAACAACGCAAAAAACCGAAAAGACTCTCCCGCAAAGCAGAACGTCTCGTTCTCAACATGACTTTATAACCTACACCAACACTTATGACACTTATCAAACTGCTCTGGACAATGCCAAATAATCCTACTTTCACTCTCTCATTTCTACTCAAGTTTCTGATCCCAAACCCCTCTTTTGTGCATTTAACTACTGTCATCCTCCTCATCATCAAATAACATACTACCCAGCCACTTTCCTCCTCCCTCTGGCCCCATGTCCTCATTCCAACCCACAAATGCAGAAGAAATATTTGCTCTTTTCTGATCTTTCCACTCTACTTACTATTTGCTCTATTCTGATCTTTTCACTCTACTTACTACCTGTCCTCTTGATCCTGTACCCTAACAAATCAGTCAATGCTTCTCTTCTGTGCTTATTCCTACCTTAAGTACATCTCTCTTTTTCTTTCTTGGACCGTTCTGTTTATTTATTCTTCTCTACATACATTTATGTTCATTATCTACGTACCTGTCACCTCTCTCTGATGTAAGCGAGAACTGCAGCTTGTTCTCCACAAGGTCATCTTTAAACTTGTACATCAGTGAAACGTTTCCCTCGTTCACATTCTCCGCCTACAAAACAAATATCCAAAATATCCCGATAGTCACGTCATGATAACATGTACAGCCGGCTCAACATACACCCGATATTGTATCGCATGTCTGTGTTCCAGAATAAATACGCACGCGATTACAGCGTTCCAGAACGCAACGCACTTCTGTGACTGTTTGCGTTCAAGGGGGTGCTCCACACGAGGGAAGGGGTCAGCGTACAATAAGGGTGAGGTCACACAAGTGTGCCAATTCCAGACCCAAACTTTGACCTAATTAAGCCCAGATTACGTCTAAATGTTTAAAGCTCATCAAATAACATACTACCCAGCCACTTTCCTCCTCCCTCTGGCCCCATGTCCTCATTCCAACCCACAAATGCAGAAGAAATATTTGCTCTTTTCTGATCTTTCCACTCTACTTACTACCTGTCCTCTTGATCCTGTACCATAACAAATCACTCAATGTTTCTCTTCTGTGCTTATTCCTACCTTAAGTACATCTCTCTTTTTCTTTCTTGGACCGTTCTGTTTATTTATTCTTCTCTACATACATTTATGTTCATTATCTACGTACCTGTCACCTCTCTCTGATGTAAGCGAGAACTGCAGCTTGTTCTCCACAAGGTCATCTTTAAACTTGTACATCAGTGAAACGTTTCCCTCGTTCACATTCTCCGCCTACAAAACAAATATCCACAATATCCCGATAGTCACGTCATGATAACATGTACAGCCGGCTCAACATACACCCGATATTGTATCGCACGTCTGTTCCAGAATAAATACGCACGCGATTACAGCGTTCCAGAACGCAATGCACTTCTGTGACTGTTTGCGTTCAAGGGGGTGCTCCACACGAGGGAAGGGGTCAGCGTACAATAAGGGTGAGGTCACACAAGTGTGCCAATTCCAGACCCAGTTTACGTCTAACCCTTTGCATCAGCCACAGGTCATGTGTAAAGCTGTTCATACACTACAGAGATTATTAGCCTGATCATCCAATTATCAGGTGATTGGGCCAATAATCACTGTAGTGTATGGTCAGGATGGATTTTCCAAATGGCCAATAATTGTACCAGGAATGCTCTGCTACGATTATTTTATCATATAGTGCATAAAATATATCAGGTCAAGCTCTCAATATCATTGCAAGGGCCTCCTGTCAATCTCTTTAGCCCCTCCCTCTTTAGTGTGAACTATCAGTCCTAGCAGGAGAGGGGACTAGGAGAAAATCACCCCATTTATTGGCCACCCTGTTTATTGGCTTCTGCTGGGAGCATAAACACGATAGTGTAGAGCCGGCTTAAGCCCAGGACGCTGGTGACCCTTCCAGGACGCTGGTGACCCTTGTGTTAGCATCTGATCTCTGAAAGCAACTCTAAAAGTAGATGCTGCTTAGGCCTTGTGTTGGATACTGGGTATAGTAATAAAAAATATATACTTTTTTTTTATTGGTAGTCTATTACTACAGTTACTGCAGTGCTCGTACAGAGCGTGACCTCCATGTCCACTATACATAAGTGAGCACTACTCTGCACTCGTGTTTGGATCCCCAGGGAAAGGGAACATATCTTATCCGCCTTGTGCTGGGCTGTACTATATCTGTATGCAGCCGGCTGTACTGTGTATGGATTCAGAGCTGCAGCTGTGTTCACTTCTGGATCGCACCTTAATGTTACTTGGCTGGGTGGGGATTTAGGCCATAGGCTCAGGCCATAGTGTCATCAGACATGTCTTTTCCATCATATCTCTGCATATACAAGTCTTCTCTTCTGCATGATTAAACAGTCCGGGGACATAGCCGTGTGCATGTGTCCAGGAGACCTGATGTTATTACATATTAGTAAACTCCCTGTTCACCATCGCCCT
>WWET01011336.1:0-15237 GCA_011038615.1 Limnodynastes dumerilii
GTGTGTGTGTGTGTGTGTGTGTGTGCATGGATGGAATGTTAGCACTCTGTTAAGTGCTAAATGCTATATCCATCCAGTGGAAGTCTCAGAACAGACTCCTGCGTCAAAGTTTTGCCCAGTGTGCACCAACGGAAGGTCCGATCAGGACCCAAACCCCCCTTAAACCTGGACAGGATCCAGCTGAACCACCTCGCATTGGCTTCATCCAATTCGGTGCAGGGGTGTCCGAATGCATAACCAGTCAGACAGACAAACAAACAGACCAATTAATTTTATATATAAGATTCAAAACTACTATAACTCTTTATAAACCCGTTAAACCTGCCTCACATATCACTGGTTGAGAACACCTGACTTAAGCAGGGGACACACTGGGGCTTTTCAGCAGATAGTCTTTCCAATCACACAATCAAAAGTCCGTTTCAACAGATATCTTACCAGTGTCTACTGTCCAAAGATCTCCTAATGGAGATAGTACACACACGCAAAAAGCAAGATCTTTCCCTGTGTGTACCCTGCCTTACTTGATCTGTTCTTTGCTCTTCTTACTTGATCTTACCACCCACTCCTCATGGCGCACAGGCTGACTGGGAGATGCTAAAAAATTGGGAATTTGGTTTCCAAAGGGAGTCACCCAGCCAGAAACCTTTTAAACCCTTGTGTCTGCAACATACTACACTCTTTGAAAAACCCTTGCCCGGGAGAAACGCGTCAGTGTATTGCAGCCATTGGGCCTGATCCAGAGCTACGAAAGTGCCGTCCGACGGGCGAATGCGAATTTTCGCCCGTGCGTATAAACATACACGCCCCCGACACTCCCATTGTAAAGTACCTGCTTACGGTGGCTATACCCTACACTAGGTACTACCGTCGGCCGTAAGAATTTTCGCACATAATACGCAAAGCGTACTGGCTTAGCACGCCCATACTGTACAATTTAAATGGCTATCCCCGCCTCCGTGTAGTAAAACGAGCGCCCAGGCGACCGTCGTACTGAACTCACGCCCCTCGAGCGAACATTTCGCACACAATACGACCGCTATACGCTCATGTCGTCCAGCCGACCGGAAGCTGTCATACTGGGCATGCGCAGTGCGAATTTTCGTACGAAAATACGCAAAAAATGGTCGTATGCTCGCTCGAAATCAGCCAATTTCGTAGCTCTGGATCAGGCCCATTGTCTCCTAAATCTCCTATTAACGAATATATATAGAATACCGGTATTCTTATCTCTGACTGAATGCAGCACCCTTGAGTTATATGCATTTATTCATTGGTGGACTGAGTTACTATTGCTCTTTTCGGGCCTTATTCAGAGATCCATTTTCACGGCGATTCCCATGCGTATATATAGGTATGTTTTAAATGCGCGTACATAGTAACTTTATTTACGTAGTTCACATAGACTTTACGCGTGGAAGTGCCTCACGGACGGATTTGTGAATCGCCCTTGGATACATACGTCCAGATATGCGTCATAAAAATACGCACGGTAGAATTTAAATGATGGAAAGTGGGCGCGATTATCATGATACGCATGTACAGATGACATATACGCACAGGACTGCACATGGAAAGTTATAGGTGGTCTATGGAAGTGGAAGTCTCCGAGAGCACGGCCGAGAGAGGGGAGTGTCATGGATGTGAGGGGGTTTGGCCTGCACCGTGCGTGCGTATCATTGCGGACACGGATCTCTGAATACGGCCCTTCATCAAGGGCCTCATCGCCACCTTTCCACTCACGGGTGCTGGAGCCTGCTGCTGCTCTAAATAAAGGTTCTCAGTTACCAGCAATGTCCAAATCTATGACACTAGAGATCGATTGTCTGTGCAGACTCACGATGGTACCTATCCTTTGCGCACTGTGAGTACTATCCTAATATATCACAATCAAATACCGACTGTTATAATACTGCATCAGTTGATACCATTGTATATACATTCTAATATTGCACTGAAACTGTCCCATCTATTTATATGAGTGCATAAATACCATCTTTGACAAACCACCTACAAATTATTACGATCTAAGAACCACATTAGAAACTTTTTTCTGTGTTAAGTGGCCTAATTTTGTGACTATTATTTGTTTGTTTTTTTATCTTTTCAATCTTAATTGAATTTTACCTATTTAAAAACATATAGGTGATGTCATCATACCTGCTAATACAGATATCCCATTATATAAGTGCCAATAGATCTCAGGAATATACTACCACTGTATAAGAATATATCCTGTATAAACACAGTATAAATAACAATCACACAGAGTTCCTAGTTGTTGTTTGACAACAATTATGCAGAAGAGCAACATCAGTAAGTGTTACTCAAGTTTTATTTATTCCCAATATAATCATCTCCCAGGAAACTCCAAATATCAGGCACTTCTGCCCGTGCCTTTCCTCGTGGGCGTTCCTGGCCGTGCCTCTTCTTGTGGCTGCTACTGGCCACGCTTCTCCTCTCAGGCACACCTGGTCTCTGCTTCTGGCCGTGCCTCATCTTATGTTCATGATGGTTTTGATCTAGAAGTTAGGAGTCTCTCAATTCTCTGCTGAGCCCCAAAGGCTGCTTCTGGCTGTGCCTTTCCTCACGTCTTGTTCTGGCAGTGCATCTTCTCACGTCTTGTTGTGGCTGTGCCTCTCCTCATGTTTTGTGCTGGCGGTGCCTCAACCTCATGTCTTCTCCTGGCTGTTTATCTCCTCACATCTTGTTCTAGCCATCACTTTCCTCATTTCTTGTGCTCGCGGTGCCTCTCCTCACGTCTTGTCGTGGCAGTGCCTCTCCTCATGTCTTATCCTGGCCGAGCCTCTCCTCATGTCTTCTGGCCGTGCCTCTCCTCATGTCTTCTCCTGGCTAAGCCTCTCCTCACGTTCTTCTCCTGGCCATGCCGCTACTCACGTCCTTTCCTGGCTGTGCCTCTCCTCGTCTCCACACCAGGTCGTGCTTCTCCTCTCCTGAAAAGAGTTGCAGAGCCTTTATTATTTTCTAACATTATACTCCCTTGTGCACCCTCCTGGCCATACCGCTACTTGTCTCTGCACAAATTCCTAACCTTTAGAAATTTTGTTACATGCGACACTGAAAGAGAAGGAAATAAAATACTTACTTGTTTAGTGTTTGATCTGGATATAGGAGGCTCTCAATCCTCTGCTGAGAACTGGGCCTTTACTCGTGTCCACTCCTAGCTGTGCCTCTCCATATAGCCGCTCCTGGCTATGCCTTTCCTATTGGTCACTCCTGGTCCTGCTTCTCCATGCGGCCATACCTGGTAAGAGATGCAAAGGTTTCATTATTTTACTACAGCTATACTCCCTCGTGTCTGCCCCTGGCCGTTCCTCTCCTCACCTCCCCACAAATCCTAATTATAGGAATTCTATAATACGTGTAAAACTAAAAGAAAAGGGAATAATTCACTTACATGATCACTTTCTAATCTGGATGTTAGGAGGCTCTTCTAGCGCACATTCCTGGCTGTGCCTCTCCTCGCCTCTGCCCCTGGTTGTGCTTCTCCTCGCCTCTGCCCCTGGTTGTGCTTCTCCTCGCCTCCACACAAATTCCTAATAAAGAAAAAACTGTTACATACAATACTGAAAAATAAGTAAATAGAATACTTACATGCCCAGTTCCTGTTGATAAGGGCTGTGCTTCTCCTAGCGGCCGATCCTATCAGCGCCTCTCCTTGCATTAACGCTTCTTGCTGCCCCTTTACTCATGGACACTCCAGGCCGCCTCTCTCCTTATGGACTCCTCTGGCTGCCCCTCTCCTAATAAATGCTCCTGGCTGTGCCTCTCCTCATGGACTCTCCTGGCCGTCCCTCTTCTCATGCACACGTCTGGCCGTGCCTCTCCCAGCATCCCATCTTGTGTGTTCTCTCCCTGCGTCTTGTCCAGTGTGGTCTCTCCTTACAATCTGATGAGAATGAGCAGAAGCCATTATGATTTATAATATTCAGACTGGATCAAATATATAGAATTCTTTTTTTCTCAGTTATAATAAAGTCGGGCAATCTGGCAGCTCAAACTACAATCTAATAAGGTAAACCTTCAATAGTTATTAATAGAACTCATTATTTAATTGTCAATAACACATTTTTGCTTGTATGAAGCATAAAGTATAAAGTGTGATAAAACCTGATTCAGCAACAATCATAAAACACAAAACTTTTTTTATTCTGAAAAAGAAGTGTCTCATCTACTAAGATACTATTCCTTTCTACTTATATAAGAGATATAATTACAGTAATTTTATGTTACATGTAACAATGAAAGAATAAGGAATAAATACTTACATGGCCAGTTTCTGACCTGGGTGATAGGAGCCTCTTAGTTGTCTACTGAGCTCCCACTGACTGCGGCAGTCTCTTGTCTATACATCAGCCTTTCTTCATAAGGACGTGTGATTATGTCACAGTGGGCTCAGAATTCCAGTCTGAGGAGGTGTGGCTTGTGCTCAGTCAGAGGGACGTGACAAAGTACAAAGGGGCGTGGCTTGTGCTATGCCGCAGGAGTTGTACCTAGTGCTCTGCTGTTGGAGGTGTGTCATGTGTTATCCATTCAGCATGTGTTTCTCTCAGCCATTATTTCCCATATGCAGTAATAAAATAAAATAAACTATCAGTTGTTATTGATCTTGAATGTAAACCTGAAATAAGTAAGAAAAAAATCTTCTTGTTCATAGAGTGAATATTAATGATCTATTAAATTTTTTTAGGCAAGATTTATTAATAGTAACCAGGCGATAGTGCAGAGGTAGCTGTCATTTTCGGCTTCTAGTATAAAGACTGACGGCCTCATCATCCTGGAAACCCGCACCAGGGCCGGCACAATGCGGTCAGCGGGATATTGCCCATAGTAACCAATTAGATTCTAGCTGACGTTTTCTATTATATAAAAGAAAAGTGAGAGCTAGAATCTGATTGGTTGCTAAAGGCAACATCTCCACTTTTCTTTTACCCGCAAGATTAGTAAATTTGGCCCCATTTATTATACCTTATCTTAGCCAAAAGAATGAGAAGCCTTTTTAATGCCTATTTAAACATAAAATAACCCCTTTATGCTCTGGTCCTGAAGAAGATGGCCAAGCGCACAAAGAAGGCTGGCATTGAGGGTAAATATATGACCTGTCATGGTGCTCACCTAAAGAAGATGATGGTCAAAAAAATTGAAATCAGTCAACATGTCAAGAACACTTTCCTGCTGTGGCAAGACTAAGGTGAGGAGAAGGGATGCTGGAATCTGGCACTGTGGTTCTTGCATGAAAGCTGAAGCCAGAGGAACCTGGACTCACAACACAACATCTGCTGGCGCAGTGATATCTGCCATCAGAACACTGAAGGAACTGATAGACCAACCAGTACATGGATTCTCTTTGGGAAAATATGCTCTCTGCTCCATTGCATGTCAGGATGTGCCCTGATAATAATCTTGTGAGCAAGGAGGTGGTCCAATTTGACTGGGAATTACTTAAAATGAATGTTATTAATGCTGTAAAAACATTAAAACTACATGGTTCTAGTGATTTTAAGATTTTATTTTTTTTTTTAAATACAGATCCAAAACAAAGTTAATACAGATCCAAAACACGGGGATCGGCGCTCATCTTTAGTATAAAGCAGCCCCCTTTGTTTATAAGATGGGCGTCTGAGTCTGTGGTGCTAAGGGCCATGAGGATTGTTGAATTTGCTTGTGACGCATTCACCATTCCCCACCTGCTTCCCTATCACAGCATAGGTCATTATCATCTTCTTCTATGTCAGTCTGGCCCACATGGCCGTGAAACCTTGTCCCTTTCACGGCATCCGCGAAGACACGTCCCCTTTTCAAATTTTCCCCTTTTTTGCCCATTTTATTTTAAATATTTAATATCCTCTGGGTTCGCCACTGACATACCAACAATCTATAAAGGGGCATCACTAATGCTCTCTTTCTGCAACAAATTCTTCTCCCTATGCAACCAAGCATCTGACTTGCCTTTCTCATTGCTTTGTTTCATTGCTTGGCTACCTTTAAGTCACATCACTTTCCTTGGTGTAACTTTGTAGATCAGCTGTTCCTCATTTAGTACTTGTGTCTGAGTTTGGGCCCTTATTATAAATAACAATCACACAGAGTTCCTAGTTATTTTTTTTATTTGACAACATGCAGAGGAGCAGCATCCATTTGTTTTAATTTATTCCCAATACAATCATCTCCCAGAAAACCTCAAATATCAGCGATTCTGTCTGTGCCTTTCCTTGTGGCTGCTGCTTGCCATGCTTCTCCTCTCAAATGCTCCTGGCCGTGCCTCTCCTCGCCTTTGCTTCTGGCCGTGTCTCTCCATATGTTCATTCCTGTTCATTCCGGTGCTTTTCCTCATGTCTTCTCCTGGCCGTGTCTCTCCTCATGTCTTCTCCTGGCCATATATATGACTGTATAAAAGGCTGGAAACATATAAACATAAGGGGCAATAATAAAGGCTTGACATATAGATATTTTTGCACCAAACACCAAGGACTAAATCGTTTTCCATGAAAGACATGCTTGCTTTAGACATCAGTTCAGTCTGTATATGAACTATATGGCCTCTCTAGACCACCAGGGAGGCAGCCGTAAAACACACTATGGTGATGCAGCCTCTAAAGACTGAATCACCATTGACTGAATCACCATTGAAATATTGTTTACCCTAAGGACAAGTCATTAACTCATGGGCCATTGATGCGGGTTTGCCTCCCAGGCTAAAGTTTTCCAGCCAGCCCCTGTAGTGTATACTGTACTGTACGGAAAGAAGCTATTATACTAGTTCAGTGTAGTACTGGACTCACCCTTTTTGTCCAAGCGGTGGACACATTAACAAGAATTTTATTTTTTTCTGCATTGTTTTTAAGCAGAATATTATCTTGTAGTGTGACTGCTCACTACTCAGTTAGCAATTCTGTAGTGTAGAGTGGTATAAACAATACAATATAATATTTAGCATTTTTCAACAAAATTTTCCTCTATTTTGTTCAATGAAATCATAATTTTTCATTGATATACTAGTGCCATTATATTCTAATTTACAGTACACTAATATGAGCATTAATATTTTCAATCTATATCTGAATTTGGTACTCAGTAATTTGTAAAAGTGATTGTGGGCAAATGTCATATTGGCAACATACCAGACACTACCCACAGTGGAAAGGAAAGGCTTAGACCATGGCCATTATTTGTGGTTGCTGGTGCTGCTAGTGTTGTCACACACACTAGAGCCTCCACAGAAAAATCCATTTCCAAAGAAAGCCATGGAGGATCAGTCACCATTAATCAGCAAATCCGTAGGGAAATAATGTAATAATGCTTTCTGAAACTTAAAAAAAAATGAGGAGAGTGTAAGGTTCTTAAAACCTGCCTGTTATTAAAACAGCTATTATTCTGATCATTCTGCAAATGTCATAATGACCATTAGTCAAAATAATGATGCTGTTGGCATTGATATAGAAATCGAGGATGCAGTGGAGGTAGTAGAAAATCAGCCCTAAGTTGAGGGTGCTCATTGTCTATCTGACACAAATGATGGCGATGATTATGATAATGATGATGATGAAGGTGTTGTAGTTTAAGTGAATAGCAGACTTTGGTGTCAACAATGTACCTGTGATCAGTGTATTGTTATGCCTGGGCAAAGAACTAAAAAACCTCCTCTGTCTAGAAATATTTTTACCCAAATCCTGACATCCACTCGTACCCCTCTTCTTTCTGCACCGTCACCGACACCTCTCTCTCTCTCTGTCTCTCTCTGTCTCTCTCTCTCTCTCTCTCTCTCTCTCTCTCTGTCTCTCTCTGTCTCTCTCTCTCTCTCTCTCTCTCTCTGTCTCTCTCGGTCTGCACGCTGCCACCTTCTTCTAACCTGCACCTCTGTCTCTCCGTCTCCTTCTACTATTGACACTTCAATGTAACTTTTTCGTCTCTCCACCATTAACACTCACTCTCTCCTAAAATGTGTACCCCACTCAAAATGTGTACCCCACTCTCTCAGGTCAGGTGTCTCATTTCTAGTCAGCCTTCGCATCACAGCAGCGTGCATCGGAAACTATCCAAGGCTACAAGGAGAGTGAGTGGCTGAAGTGGCAAGGTGAGTGAGTGAGTGAATGAGCATCCTACATGGTGATGCTCACGTCCGTGCAGGATGATCAGTCATTCTCTCTCCCTGCAGCTTCTGACAGCTTCCAATGTAACTGACTGTCTGGAAGCTGTACATTTAGGGGCCTGGCCGGTTACCAATATTATTCTGCACCGGCCAACAGATGCTGCATACAGAGAAAGCAGAACTGCAGGCAGGCCTGGCAACAGAAATCTTCGGGCCCCGGTACACTCATGACTGTGAGGGCCCCTATCCCTCCTCAATAGTGAATTGCATAACCCATAACTCCCAAGTGTCCTGATTCCAGCGGGACAGACCCGCTTTCGGGGGACTGTCCTGCTGTGCCGTCCGCCTCACAACTTGTCCCGGGAGACAAGCAGAACTTTACACTGCACAGTACAGGTAATATAGGGCTCCCAAGGGAACACTTTAAGACCAAACCTGTTACTGTGAATGGCAGTGACCGAACCTATGTGGTCACTGCCATTCTACAAACAGATTTGGTCGGAGCCCTGTATTACCAGTACCGCACCATGTGACCGCCGGCAGACCGGACCAGGGAGCTTTAGCGAGAGGGAGCGCTGCGGAGGAAGGAGAAATCATCAAAGGTAAGTAACAGAAGAGGCTGGAAATAAGGGGCAGACAATGGAGGTTGGACATAAGGGGCAGACAATAGAGGCTGGAAATAAGGGGCAGACAATGGAGGTTGGACATAAGGGACAGACAATGGAGGCTGGACCTAAGGGGCAGACAATGGAGGCTGGACCTAAGGGGCAGATAATGGAGGCTGGACATAAGGGGCAGACAATGGAGGCTGGACATAAGGGGCAAACAATGGAGGCTGGACATATGGGGCAGACAATGGAGGCTGGACATTTAAAGGGGAAGACAATGGACGCTGGACATAAGGGGCAGAAAATGGAGGCTGGACATAAGGGGAAGACAAGGTGGCTGGACATTTAAAGGGGCAAACAATGGAGGCTGGACATTTAAAGAACAGACAATGGAGGCTGGACATTTAAAGAGGCAGACAATGGAAGCTGGGCATAAGGGAAGACAATGGAGGCTGGACATAAGGGGCAGACATGGAGGCTGGACATTTAAAGGGAAAGACAATGGAGGCTGGACATAAGGGGCAGACATGGAGGCTGGACATTTAAAGGGGAAGACAATGGAGGCTGGACACAAGGGGCAGAAAATGGAAGCTGTGGACATTTAAAGGGGCAAACAATGGAGGCTGGACATTTAAAGGGGCAGACAATGGAAACTGGACATTTAAAGGGGCAAACAATGAAGGCTGGACATAAGGGGCAGGAAATGGAGGCCAGACATTAAAAGGGGCAGACAATGGATGCTGGACATTACAAGGGGCAGACATGGATGCTGGACATAAGGGACAGACATGGGGGCTGGACATAAGGGGCAGACATGGAAGCTGGACATAAAAAGGGGCAGACATGGAGGCTGGACATTAAAAGGGGCAGAAAATGGGAGCTAGACATTACAAGGAGCAGACATTGAGGCTGGACATTACAAGGGGCAGATATAGAGACTGGATATTATACAGGGCACCAATGGAGGCTGAACAAATAATTAAGAGACAGACATGGAGGCTGGACATTATAAGGGGTAGATATGGAGGCTGGTCATAATAATAAGGGGAAGACATGGAGGCTGGACATATGAATCCTGGACAAATAATAATGGACAGATATATGGATGGCAGGCCTAAGAGGCAGACATATGGATGGTTGTCAAATAAAAGGGGCAGGCACTAGACCCGCTAGTCTGGGTGGTGTAAGACACACCCACTTTCCCAGACACACCCACTGGGTGGTACAAGACACACACCCTTTACCAGGCCACAAAATTTTGTCCCTCTTTCGAATTCTGAAATGTTGGAGGTATGTCTAAACCTGTGGGCCCGTCACAGCAGTCCCCCTTGTATCCCCCCCAGTCACCAGGCCTGACTGCAGGCGCATCAGTGAGAGGCCACTCGGGCGCTGATCTGTTTAACTTCCAGTTATCTTTATGACATCTAATGCGCACCATTTACAACAGTGTTGGATCTAAAGCGACCTTGTCCCTAAATCTGTGACATTTAATACAATACACTGATCAAGGTGACTTATTATCATCTTAAAGTGCAATTAAAAATGATAATATTAAAGAGTGCATATTAAAAGTTTGAATGTTTTCTTATAATAAAGTATATATTATTAAATGAATATGTGCCGTTCTGAATGATTGTCAATACCAGCTGTCACTTTCCAGTGTATATAAATCGTGCTGTATCTTGTGTTGTGTTTATATGTTTTTGACTCCTTGCGGACTAGAAGGGGTTAATACACATCCTTTCCAACAGCAGCTAAGTAAAGAAGCTCTAGTTGTTCCTCTTTTTAACCTGTATTGTATGGTGTTTATGTAATACCCCAAAACAGGGGCTATTCAGGCTGGTGTAGCAGGCGCAGGGAGGACAGTGGAGACGGTGCATTGGTGGTTGCCTGGCAACCACCAGCTGACTGAGAGACGCTTCAGGCACGAGGCAGCCTAGAAGCTTCAGGGGCGCGAGGAAAGAAAAGGAAAAAAGCGGGTAAACACAAAAAAAGTTCAGTTGGTTGTTGTGTGAGGAGAGCAGGGGAAGGCAGAGGTGTGATAGAGATTGGTTCTAAGCTAAAGGCTGACAGATGGCAGAGAGACGGAGATCGAGAGTTAAAAGTAGTGAGAGAGAGACAGAAGGGAGAAGATCTGACAGGCAGTGAGCAGCAGAGGTCCGGAGGTCGAGAGCTAAAGGCAGAGAGGCAGAGAAAGAAAGGAGAGAATCTGACAGGTGGTGAGCGGAGAAGGGATTTACAGGCAGCAAGGAAAGAGGAGCTGAGACAGAGGTGCTTAAGGTGAAAGTGTGACAGAAAGGAGCCGGAGAGAGATTGGAGATAGCTGAAGGTGACGGTGAGAGAGAAAAGAGCTGGAGACTGTCTGAAGGGATTGGAGACAGAGGTGACAGCGGTGAGACAGTGAGAAAGCTGCAGAGTTGCAACAACTATCGGTGGTAAAGGAGTCAACGTGGAGACAGAGAGGGACTTGGAGAGAGTGTGCAGTAAACGGAGCATTTCAAGAGAGATAGTAAAGTTGGAGATGAGAGTGGGGAATAACTAAGAAGAGACATTAAGGAGAAGGGATTCAGTATTGAAGGAGAACAGAGAGAAAACCAAGGTGATAGGAACAGCAGTGGACAGCTTGGCCTTTAGGTTGGGACAAAGTTGTTATAAAGCCAGATGTGACTAATATGACTAAAGGATTTAAGGTGACAGGTGGAGAGGAGAGAGAATCTGAGTGAGTCAAGGGGATTCTTAAGTTCAATTTACTATAGGAATACATAATTTACTCTGGAAATATTAAATGCAATTATTATAGATACATTGTTAAACTAGAAGAACTGATTAGGAATTTAGTGGGAAGAGAGGTGAATAAAATGGTGTATTTTGTAATCTTTTGAAAAGTTGCTACAGTGTTGCTTGTTCTTCATGCAGGGGTTCATAAAAACTCTGTATTTTGTTATGTGAAAGAGCTGGCTTAGAGTCTGTAAGTGTGAAGTCTCTTAAAAATTTAGTAATAGTAACTGTAAGTAGAGGAAGAATAATAGAAGAGCTAATTGTTAAACAAATGTATTTAATGTGTTGATGTTTATTGTAAATCTGTGAAGATTGATGTTGTTGCAATATTTTACCTGATCTAACTTCACCTTCATTGTAAGGGTGAGTAAGATTATTTTTATTATGTTATGTTAATTAATTGCTATAGTAAAAGAAAAGATATTTATTGTTATTGTGTGTTCGTTTTCTTCTCTGCGGATTCAACACCTGTCACATCACTACCGATACCCATTGTTATTATTATTGTAGCTATTAATTTATAGTTTTGAAAGTGCTACACAAGGACACTAGACTCCATTCTATACTCATTTTAAAACACCCAAATATTAGCGTAATAACACGTGGCATAAATCCGCACACTATGATACCATATGCAAAATAATGAAGGTCCAGTCGCAGGTTGTGTTCCAAAGCACAAAAGATATAGTGCTAAAAATGAGCGTTAATCCAAACAGCGCCGCTTCCAGACGGGCAGGCATAGTTTTTATAACAATCATTATCAAAAGGTTAAAGATGTCACTGCAATCTGATCTTCTGGCATCTGATTGGTGGATTCCTCTGGTCATCTTAAGGATCCTTTGATGATTGGTCCTTTAAGGGTCTTTTGTTCTCTTGTTAGCAGCAGTAACATATTACACAGGGTCTACTCAACTAAATACAAAGCCCTAGACCATGGCGATCTTTCACAAAGGAACATAATATCATGAATCTATCTATATCTATAACTCGCATGCATTAGATGCAATCGCATAATAAATCATATAATTACTAATACAACATGAAATGTTACACTATAAATCTAAACATGAAAATAATACAATCTTCCTAAACTATTCATTAGTATAACAGTTGAATAGTGCCTCCTGTAAATAAAACACATCTTTAGTAACATCTTTATTTTTCTATCTTAATTTCAACAGGGATGAACTGGAATGGAGATTGTGATCCATATGTAGATAATTTGTTATTTAGATACTTAGCTTTATATACACATGTGTGTGTGGGTGGAGGTATAATATAGATATAGAGCTGAATATCTATTTCTCTAAACACACACATATAGATATAGGAGTGTATATAGTATTGTTGCAGCAAGTGGCACTCACAGATTTCAGGGTAAGTTTCAAGAAAATACACGTTTTCACAGATTTCCCTTTGTACAGAAGTATATAAAAGGTAATTATATATGATAAATCTTAGTGTAAGTAGATGAACGATTCTAGGAGTTATTCATCCCCCATTCAAATAAAATCCCTATTTCCAGTGTGTGTAATAGTAATAATTCTGTGTCATTTAGGAGGATCTCTCAGAGAGATTGGTGGATCGTTGGCACACATGAAGTTCATAGCAATACGTACTTTGGAAACATTGTTGTATTCCTCAAAAGAAGGTAAGTATAGGGACCAATCTGGAGCGCTAACGGTATGTGTAGAAGCTGCTTCAAATACAAATCACCTCTGAAGGCATGCCGCCTTCTAAATACAGTATGATAAAAATATGAAAGGGTGATTCTATGTATAAAGTGCTTCAAAATGTAGCAATTTAAACATCAACAAAGCAATGATATACAAAGTATATTTATCACATCCACACTCTCGTGGTTGTAACGGTAATCGGAATAATGATTGTGACCTCACAACATAAACCAAAATAAATGTCCATACAATAAGATCCGGATTTGTGCAATCTTATATGTTCAATAGTTCAAATATATGACGACCATAGCCAGGGGAATCACAGGATAGATACACAAACGTGATTGCAATGGTGATATAACCCTGCAGAGTGTTACTGTAGCACATATGTCGTGTCATCAGAATTTAGAGAACTTGTCTCAAGCACAGTACTGTAGGCAAATGGTTGACTCACAGTTCCAGAAGTTCTGCAATGAATATTGTTAATCCCTCCAGTCGTCAGAAACAGATAGAAGCAGAATGGCAGGTGCCCGTGTCTTTCCTCCGCCGCACACTTCTCTCAGTCAGCGTGTCTGATGGTCCGTTACAGCCTCACTCTGACATTTATTTATGTTTGTTTATTTTGTGAGGTTGCAATTATTATCCTAATCACCGTTACAACCACGAGAGTGTGGATGTGTTACATATACTTTGTATATTATTGCTTTGTTGAGGTTCAAATTGCCACATTTTGAAGCGCTTTATACATAGAATTACCCTTTCCAATTTTTCTTATATTGTTGTATTCCTGTCTTATATTCTTGTCCATAGGTGCGGACACATGTGTACTATGTATCACACACACAAGTGTCAATCCGGTCCAATGGCCCTAATTTACACTTACGTAAGTGCTGAATTCCCGTGCGTGTTTTTATAATCAGTTATATCAAGCTGCCCAGAACCAAAATATACCCAAGGAAACCCTGGCCGACTGATTCACATACACGGGCGTCAGACTTAGTACTGATGCACGTATCAGCATGGAATGAGTCCCACATGCGTGGCTAGAAGGGCAAGACTCTTAATGCCAATGAGCTGCACACGGGCTACTAATGTACAGTATGGGCGTTACTACAGAGTTAGGACTGAGTCACAGGTAGGAGAGTCTTGTGTAAGTAACATACACAATGGGAAAGGTAAGGTAGCCCTCCACCACTCATAAGCTGATGAACCGTATTGTTTGCTGTGAGGCCATGCGTCTTCTCTTACTTAGTTCAGGCCAAAACTGCTGCGTGTTTATAATCAATGGATGTGTGTTTATAAATGAAACAAATAAAGGCTTGTTTATGTATTCCTATGCTGATATTACATTTTGTGCAAGGCTTTAACATTGTAAAGGGGAAAGCTGTACATTTAGGAGCCTGTCCGGCCACTAATATTATTCTGCTATGGCTGTCAGATTTCAGCATTACAGCTATTGTGCAGCTGCAGTGGGGCCATCCATGATGATGCACTGATGCTGCCTGCAGAGAAAGCAGAACTGCAGACGCATCAGTGAGAGGCCGCTCGCCCGCGGTTATCTTTATGGCATCTATCTTTATGGCATCTAATGTGCACCATTTACAACAGTGTTGGATCTAAAGCGACCTTGTCCCTAAATCTGTGACATTTAATACAATACACTGATCAATGTGACTTATTATCATCTTAAGGTGCAACTAAAAACAATAATACTTCAGAGTGCATATTAAAAGTTTGAATGTGTTCTTATAATAAAGTATATATTATTAATGAATATGTGCCGTTCTGAATGATTGTCAATACCAGCTGTCACTTTCCAGTGTATGTAAACAGCGCTGTATTTTGTGTTGTGTTTATATGTTTATGACTCCTTGGGGGGTAGAAGAGGTTAATACACACCCTTCTATACAGCAGTAAGTAAGTAAAGAAGCGCCTGTTGTTCCTCTATTTTCCCTGTATTGTGTGGTGTTTATTACAGTGGTCACTAGGGTATATTGTATTGCAGTCACTAGTATATAGTAAGTATTGTATTGCAGTCACTAGTATATAGTAAGTATTGTGTGGC
>WWET01011339.1:0-13625 GCA_011038615.1 Limnodynastes dumerilii
ATATATAGTTGCACAAATGATCTTTATTTACTGAATTCAGGGGTACCAAAACATCAGATAGATGGGGATAAACATATAAATTTTTCAGGAGGTGGAAGAAGTTGAAAAAAGAAATAGCAGGGGAAAGGAAAGGCTGTTGGCTTAGCTCCCTCCAAGTGCATAGCTAAGAGTGACCTAGATAAGGAAGTGACTACCAAGAGCTCCTCCTTGTCCATGACATGGTGTGGGACCTGAATGAGTATGAGGGAGGGGAATTGTCACAATGCACACTTTCCATCATGCTAACTATACCACACCTCACAAACACATGGAACACTTTACCTCCAGCTACACTATTGACTCTATGGAGAGTGTCACAGCCCCTCCCTCCCATGAAGGGACAATGAGGGACTGGCAGATCAGATCTAGACAATATCTGTTCAATGAAAGCCTTGGAAAGACGCCCTTATGTAACTTACAACATCAGATGGGAGGAGGGTATGGTTACACAGTGCACAGCATTGCTAGACATAGGAGCTGACATTTAATTTTTTCACACACCTAATGGATTCTATGGGTGTACTACATGGGTATCGTTTAAAGGTCTAGGAAGTACAGACTTGTATAAATAATATAAAGATCCCAATCCGTGACGCTTGGAGTACTCAACTGCAAAGATCACCCTATTTCAAGAACTTTATAGAGCCTCACTCACTATTCTTGCTATATAGAGAATATTTATTTTAGGTGATTGATATCACTATGGACAATTAAAAGTATTGTTAATATTAATACAAGAAAGATCAGACAAATAGTTTGCAAGTAACTAAACGGTTATTTTGTAGATCATAGTGTAGGAAAAACATATTATTCTTTCTAATTTTGCACTTTTATTGTAAGGTATTTACTTGGATAACAATCCAATTAAATTATGTCTTATGCAAAATTAATTAGAATTGTGAATATCTTCCCCAGAGGTTCTGTCTAGAAATACAAATATGTGCCTCAGTCACAGCACAATGTTAAACATTTATTTGTCAAAGTCAATAACCTTTGCTAGCTTTGCATATTAAAAGGTAAGATGTCTAAATTTGATGTCGGATGGTTACAAGTACTGGAAAGTATTGTATGTGAAGCTGTGGGGATACTAAGCAGTGCATACAAAATAAGTAAAATCTTGACAAAACATATTCTGAAATTGTCTCATTGCCAGGATTTATTTGGGTACTTCTTTATTTTTGCGGCCCCCTGCTGCACACATATACGTCGAATTCCCTGATCTTTTGGGTCGGTGCAAATTTTAAACCTCTGCTTAAAACCTCTTGTTCAATCTGAGTCATTTCGTACTGACTTAAATAAAAAATCTTAACCTTAGCTCTTTCTCCATCCTTCTGTACAGTAATACTTTTTCTTAATTTAAATTTTCTCCCGTATAGAGCAACCCCCCCTTTTACCTCTTCTCTTCCTTCTCTCTTCTCCACCCCCCTCTCAGAGGGGGTTCTACGGTAAAAAAGAGGCACGTGGGCGATATTCTTCCTCTCTTCTTCCCTCATAATTACCTCTTCCTTCTTCTTCCCTTCTATAATCTTCTCTTCTCCGTTCTTCCCTATAGTAATCTCTCTCCCTTTCCCTATAGGGACTTCTTCTATTGTGATCTTCATACCTCCAGTCATCTCCATTTCTCCTATCCTTACTTCTTCTATACCCATGGGATACGTCTTCATCATACCTATTATGCTGTCTGTAATGGGGACTCCTGTCATAACCTCTCCCATCTCTCCTATCCCTTGGTGATATACCTCTACTATATCGAGGGGAGATTCTTCTATCATCATAATCAGGTCTTCTATAATCCTGTCTCCTTTCTTCCCGTCTATAGTATGAATCGTACTCTGGGGACCTATCCCTTCTGTTACTCTTCTTATCCTCTCTATAGTCCCTCTCCTTTCTCTCATCAGATCTCCCCCTCTGTCCTACATTGTACCCCCTAAATTTGTCTGTCACATAGGCACTGGAGCTTTTATGATCTACGCCTTGCGCCTCTTTACGAACTTCTCCAATCATTGTGGGTCTCTTATCATCCCCTTGTGTTTTCCCCTGATGTTCCTTAGGTTTTTGTCCATTCTCAAATCTTACATTCCTCTCCCCCTTATCACCTTTCTTAGGTTCCACACTCACTTTATTTTTTGGGTCTGATTTTCCTTTTGATATATTTCCCTTTTTACTTTCCTTTTGTTTTTTATGCTCTATCTGTCTCTCCTCATTAATAGATGAAGTTCTAGGCTGGGGTTCTGTATTTATATTTACACTAGTGCAGTATTCCTTTCTCCATTACCGAGTGGAGTGGATTAATTCCTTTAGTAAATTGGTTGAGAAGGATCTAAAGAAACTCCAAACAAAAAGAAGAGGAAAAAGCCAGTTCACTAATTTTAGTAAAAAAGAATGGGAGGCACTGAAAAACTTGAGATTAAATAAAGACATAGTGATAAAACCCAGTGATAAAGGGGGAGGGATCGTAGTGCAAGATAAAACCAACTATGATAAAGCATGTTATGACCTACTCAATGCCCCAGACACGTATATGAAATTAAAAGCCGATCCTACGAACCAGATACAGAAAAAATTGGAGATTCTAACAAAGAAGTACTACGAATTGGAGGTCATTAATAGTCAAGAATATGAATGCCTCCGGAGGGATAATCCAAACACACCGGTGTTTTATACCCTCCCGAAGGTGCATAAGAACAAGGAGAACCCACCTGGCAGACCGATCGTGTCAGGTGTTGACTCAGTGACCTCCAATTTGTCAGGTTTGGTTGACCGATACATCCAACCGTTTATGGAGAGAATCCCGTCGTATTTGAAGGACATAGGACATATGATTAGAACCCTTGAGAACTATAGGGGAATAGAAGGGGTTTTTTTTAGTGACAGGGGACGTTAGCTCCCTGTACACTGTAATCGAACATGAAAAAGGTTTGAAAGTGGTGAGACAAATGCTGGACACTGCTGACCTCACTGGACATAAGAAGGACTTCATTATTGATAGCATTGAATTCATCTTGAAAAATATTTTTTTCTGGTTTAATGGCGACTTCTACTTACAACAGAGAGGGACGGCCATGGGTACTAAGTTTGCGCCCCCCTACGCTAACATCTATATGGCGGGGTGGGAAGACAAATATGTCTATAGTTACCCAGATATTGAGGAACATCTTAAGCTATATAAGAGATATATAGATGACGTCTTTTTTGTGTGGAAGGGTGATAAGGAGTCCCTAGATATGTTCTGCCATCACCTCAACTCTAATGATTGGGGTATAAAGTTGAGTTTTGAGATCAGTGAGGAGGAGGTAAATTTTTTGGATATCACTATACGTGTTGTTGGGGAGAAATTAGAAACCACCAATTACTCCAAACCCACGGATACAAATTCATTTCTCCCCAAGGAAAGTAGTCACCATCCAAGATGGCTTGATACCATTCCCTACAGCCAGTTCATCCGGATTCGGAGAAATTGCTCTAGGGAAGAGGATTTCCTAAAAAAAGGGGAAGAATTATTAGAACAATTTAGAGGAAAGGGCTATCAAAGTGAAGAACTGAAAAGAACTTTTGAGAAGGTATCCAAAAAAGATAGAGGAAGGATTTTAAAAGAGAAGGGGAAAAGAAAGAAGGAAATGAGAAAAGAGGTCCCGTTTATCACACAATTTAGTAAGGATTACAAAGAAGTTGAGGGCATCATAAAGAAACATTGGTACCTGCTGCAGAACGATACGGGACTGAATGATGCTATAAAAGGGAAACCAAAATTTATTTATAGACGGGCAAAAAATTTGAGGAACCATGTGGTCAGCAGTGTCACAGAACCCCCGGTTACGATACAAGGGATTAAAAGTAAGGGATTCTTCAGGTGCACGAATTGTGTAACCTGCAGATCCATAAAATCTAAAAATACTAAAATATCCAATTATACCAACCCAATAACAGGGAAAGTAAAGAAGATAGAGGAGTTCATCACGTGTGACTCCAAAAATTGTGTCTACCTTCTAGAGTGTAGTTGTCCCCGTATATATATAGGGAGAACCACAAGGAAATTGAAGGAAAGATGGGGAGAGCACATAAGAAATGTCAGAAAAGGGGACACCTCCCACCCCTTCACTGAACATTTTAAGATGGTGCATAATGGTAACATAGAAGAAATAAGAAAATGTATCGGGATAAAGAGAATACAGGGGAACTGGAGGAGTAATAACTTGAAAGAAAGGCTGGCAAAAAAAGAAATGGAGCTTATCTATGAGAATGATTCCCTACAACCCAAAGGGCTTAACAGCATGTTTGAGCTGAAGTGGTTTCTGTAGAAGTAGAAGTAGGATTGTCCTGTAGATCTACCCTCCCAATGGGTAGTGCCTGTTACACATAGTTTAGTAACATCACAAGATTATTTACTTATGATACACATATTTTTTTATCCTCTAGAAAATACACATATTTATTTATTTTATTATATATTTTCCAGTATCACGTAGAGTATGATTCACTTGGCACATGTATTATTATACAGGTATTGCACAATACACATTTTTATATTTTTATATTCACTATTTTATTTATTCACATATTTTATTCACATATTTTATTCACATATTTGTTCACCATAGTAGTACAATTGGATCGATAGTAGGAGGGTCTTACACATTGTGAGGGGGTGATATATATTTATGGGACAGTACTAACGAAGATATTTACAGCAACAATTCTTATTAATTTATCTAAGGGGACAGAAGAAGAGGTACAAGAAAGAATGCACAGTGAGGGCCACTAAGTCTTTCTTGCGATCGATTAGAGGCCCGATATCAGTGCAGAATAGAAGATAAGAATAGAATTGGAGAAATTATGGAATACCTCTCTCAGTTCTATTGATGAGTTTAATATGTCCGATATTAGGGAGGACTTAAACTTGGAAAACGGGAGTGATTTGACGATTGGACGCATCGGACCTCCGGGACCATCAGTCCAATGTTAGGGAGGACTTGAATTTAAATAAGGGGGAGCGATGAGGTGCAGGGTGAAGAAACACTAAGACACCATCTACCATTGGACGTACCGGACTCCTGGGATCATGCTCTGGCTGACGTCCAATGAGGGACTAATAGATGGTGTGCAAGGAAGTATAGTATATTGTAATTTATTAAAAGGATCTGTTCCAACTAACGCTCTGAAGATTAGTATTCCCCACTAACTGTAAATACCAATTTTGAACGAGAGAGTAGAGAACACAACAGGAGAAATAGTAGTGACGCTAGGACCCAGATGCCGACAGCACAGCAACGGACCCACAATAAGAAGGAGTTAGTGTAAATAAAAGCACACGTGGAGTCATAGAAGATGATTTAAACAAAAGGAATAAGATTGAAGATAGAAAGTCTTAAGAATAAAGAGGGTAGTAAGAAAATGAATATTTAGGGGAATTTTTAAAAGATTAAAAAGAAAAGGATGGTGATTGTCAATGTCACATAATTATGACATGGGAGAAGAAGGTCTGGAAGTCGTATAAAAGAGGGAAAGGTAGATACACCCACTTACACCTTGAAAAAGAGCTCTTGGCAGCTCGAAACGCGTCGGTGGTTGTGGGAGTGTTTACTGCAGGCTGCTTGGCTTCAAACCTGGTCTTTTTTTCTATCTTCTCACCTGGTACTAGTATATGAGGAAGGGGCCCCTACTCGTTACAACTTAAGAAGTATAGGTGATTACATCTGTGAGGATAGAGGGACGGGGGCGGGCAGGCAGATAAGGGGTTCTTTTCCTACCAGTCCCTACCTGCGAGGGTGAAATAACCAAGAAAGAAACATTTAAAAAAAATGTTTTTTATTGATTGGAGTCATTTTAAGTTTTATTGTTGAAATAAATTGCATACATGCTGGTGGAAGTCTCCCGTGTCCATGGTGGTTTAAACACATGATACGTGTGGTGGGGACCTGTCGCTGGGTGAGATCCGGAGCGTGATAAGTCTGCTATTAAGAGAAATAAGTAGATTATTGAAAGCAATATAACAAGAGGAAAATAAAGTAAGTGCATCTGATTGAGTATACTTACCATTGAATGTACCGTCTGCACTAGTCTTTTCCCTTGCTGTTGTTTCCGGGCTGCCCGAGGGTGAAGTGAGGAGCGGAGGGCCTATTTTAATTCAGACCCCATAATGTATAAGCCAAAATCCTTTGTGGAGAAGCTTGAAGATAAAAATAAATTAGGGAAATTCAGCAAGTCCTCAAGGTTCCCTAAAATTCCCATAAGCAAACAAGAGCCAAATAACTGTTCAAGCAGGTCCCCCCAGTCATGTTCAATTCAATCTGAGAATACTGCTGGGCAGGAATATTATAATTCGGACCCCATAATGTATAAGCCAAAATCCTTTGTAGAGGAGCTAGAAGATAAAAATAAATGAGGGAAAATCAGCAAGACCTCAAGGTTTCCTAAAATTCCCAGAAGCAAACAAGAGCCAAATAATTATTCAAACAGTTCACCCCCCGGTCATGCCTAATTCAATCTGATAATATTGCTGGGCAGGAATATTTTAATTCAGACCCTATAATGTATCAACCCAAATACTTTGTGGAGAAGCTAGAAGATAATAAAAAAATTGGGAAATTCAGCAAGTCCTCCAGATTCTCTAAAATTCCCATAAGCAAAGAAGAGCTAAATAATTGTTCAAACAGTTCCCCCCGATCATGCTCAATTCAATCTAAAAATTTGCTGGGCAGGAATATTTTAATTCGGACCCCATAATTTATCAACCAAAATCCTTTGTGGAGGAGCTAAAAGATAAAAATAAAATAGAGAAATTCAGCAAGTCCTCAAGATTCTCTAAAATTCCCATAAGAAAACAAGAGCTAAATAATTGGTCAAACAGGTCCCCCCGATCATGCTCAATTTAATATAAAAATTTTGCTAGGCAGGAATATTTTAATTAGGACCCCATAATGTATAAGCCAAAATCCTTTGTAGAGAAGCTAGAAGCTAAAAATAAATTAGGGAAATTCAGCAAGTCCTCAAGATTCCCTAAAATTCTTATAAGTAAACAAGAGCCAAATAATTTTTGGAGCAGGTCCCCTTGGTAATGCTTATTTCAATCTGAAAATTTTGCTGGGCAGAAATATTTTAATTCAGACATCATAATGTATAAACCAAAATCCTTTGTGTAGGAGCTAGAAGATAAAAATAAATTAGGAAAATTCAACAAGAGCTTAATAAATATTCAAATAGGCCCCCCCGGTCATGCCTAATTTAATCTGAGAATTATGGTAGGCAGGAATATTTTAATTCGGACCCTGTCATGTATAAGCCAAAATCCTTTGTGGAGAAGCTAGATAATAAAAATAAATGAGGGAAATTCAGCAACTCAAGTTTTCCTAAAATTCCCATAAGCAAACAAGAGCCAAATAACTGTTCAGGCAGGACCCCCAAGTCATGCTCAATTCAATCTGAGAATTTTGCTGGGTAGAAATATTATAATTCGGACCTCATCATTTACAAGCCAAAATCCTTTTTAAATGAGCTAGAAGATAAAAATAAATTCGTTAAAATCAGGAAGTCTTCAAGGTTCCCTAAAATTCCCATAAGCAAACAAGAGCCAAATAATTGTTCAAACAGGTCCTCCCAGTCATGCCTAATTCAATCTGAGAATGTTGCTGGGCAGGAATATTTTAATTTGGACCCCATAATGTATAAGACAAAATCCTTTGTGGAGGAGCTAGAAGATAAAAATTAATTAGTGAAATTCAGCAAGTGCTCAAGGTTCCCTAAAATTCCCATAAGCAAACAAGATCCAAATAACTGTTTAAGCAGGTCTCCCTGGTCATGTCTAATTCTAAGTCTTTTGGGGAACTAGATAAGGAACAAAACCAACATGTGACTGAAAGAGATCATAGGTGGAGGCTAGGAGAATAAAAAGTAAAAAAAAATTTTACAAATGAAATATATGAAAATTAAAAAAATAAATATTAATAAAAATGAAAAATAATATAACAAAAAATAAATATAATTAAAAAAAACCCTAAAAAACTAAAAGTAGGAATAGCTTTAAAAAAAAATTAAAAACAAAAAAATTACAAACGTGCCGGTAAAACGTGCTGAATCACGGAACTCATAGCGAGGGAACATCAAGAGGATACGGGGCAGGCAAGAACCCACTTTTATATCGGCTCCCTGTACTACAATTGCCACCGAAAGTCCGGCCGGAAAAAAGGCGCGAACGGCAGACATCTTGTTTGGCGGGCGGTGAGAACCCTGTGGACGCCGCAGTTTTCTTGAGTGCCTCCTGCAGACAGGTCTCTCCTCTGCATCGGAGACAGCAAGCAAGCCGAGGACGCAACATATTGCTTCCGCACACGCGATCCTGCGGTAGGCAGAGGGGAAGCCCTAAACAGCGGCAGGTGACACACCGAGCAACGAAGCAGTGACGGCCGGCCCTGGCCCCAACGGAACCTGGTAGAGGGAGGTGAAGCCCGGAAACGCCACTGCCACCAACGGAGCACAGACCAAAAAGATAAAATTAAAAAAATAAAAATAATATTTACCCTTGGCTCCTCTGATTCCTTTGAACGTGCATAATAAGAGGGTCAGCACGAAAACGGCCGAAACTAAAGGCATACTGTGGCTGGTGAAACCTCTGACACCATAAGAACAAAGGCCCTAACCCCTTCCTGTCCCCTTGTATAATCCAGAAAAGTGGAGTGGGACTGATACCAACAGGACATATTGCATTGCACTGGAGTGTTTGAAACCCCTGCCCCCCCTGATTTATCCAGTGGAGAGCAGCAGATTGTGGGGGTACAGATGTTACCTGGGGTCTATGGGGTAGTATATATCCCGCTATCTCACACTCAATAATACACCCTGAACACACCTTCAACATACAGGAGACTGTTACATAGGCCTGGAGACTACCTATTACAACTGTAACCACCCAAACGGCCGGTCACCATATAACACACAACTGGACAACAGAAAGAAGCAACTTTATATCCTTTTTGTAAGATTGGTGATCCTCCCTGTTTCAAAGAAGCGTTACCTACTGACATTCTTCAGCACGTTTTGTCAGCAAGAAAAACTACAAACATTATCCTGGGCGGGCCCCTCTAACCGCTAATTGCGCAAGGTGGATAAAGTGGAGAGGCCCAGGATAGGCAGCGAAGGAACTCTTGCTTCTTACTTTTCAACTTATTAAAGATATCGGTTCTTACCTTCTCTTTGAATCGCTCTCACGCTGATCCCTGAGTGCTCAGTGATAAGTAGCTGAATGTTGTTTTGAACATAATCCCTGTATTTAACATTCTTCTTCTTATATTCTCATATGATAACCATTTAGTGTCTTCCCATGCTAAAGTAGCAATACTGACCATTGTATTTCTAATTCATGCTTATTATGCCTGTATTTTGATAAGCCATTAGAACTATGTGTTAAACATTGTTTATTTTAAATGTGGTGACCTCCTATACGTATCATAAAAGTGGGTATGAAACGTTTTTTAGGGCCCGCAGAGGACACTAGAATGGGAAAAGTACGTAACACCCAAGCAGCCTCTGCTGCTTCGCGCAATGCTCCATCCTCCCCAAAAACTCCCGTTAAAGACTCACCTAGTGTACCTCCTCAACCTGATAATCAAGGTCCCCCTCCCTCGGCTGCAGACACAGCAAAAGAACTTTCTGCTAATTTACTTCCCATGTTAGAGCAGAAGATTCTACCTGTGATAGAAGCAAAGTTTGATGCATTGCAGACCAGTTTTACCAATGCTATCTCCACCATGGAGGCTAATACAAAACGCATCATCACGCTCGAGCAGAGAGTGAGTGACGTCGACGATGCACAACTCACCCTGCAAAACACTGTTCAGCAGCAAACCCGAAAAATCACCACACTAGAAGACAAGATAGAGGACCTTAAGAACCGTAGCAGGAGGAACAACATCAGGTTCATAGGCATACCAGAGCAGGTGAAACCCCCTGATCTGGTTAACTATTTACTCAATGACCTCCTCAGATCTCTAAACCTCAATAATGCTCTTCAAAATGTGGTGATTGAAAGGACACATAGGCTGGGTCCAGAGAGGTCAGGGAATGGGGATAGACCTCGGGCAGTCATTGTCAGATTTCTAAACTACCAGGATAAGGAGCGTATTCTGCGGGCATACCGGGCTATCCCAGAGGTCCAGGTGGGAGGTTATAAGATATTACTGTTTCAAGACTTCTCTGCCCAAGTGTCGCAGAAGAGGAGGGAGTTGGCGCCTGTCTGTAAGGCTTTATATGATTCCCATTTTAAATTTACACTCGCCTTTCCAGCCACCCTGAGGGTCAAGCACAATGGGCAACAACATAAATTTACAAGTGTCAGAGATGCGAGGGATTTCGTCTCCAAACTAGATATGCCCTCCTCACATCCCACAAATCCCACTTGAATATGTCATTTAACACAAACCAGGTCACCACTTACGCCAGTAGCCTGTAAAACTGACTACAGGGAGATCACAGGCACCATTTCTCTTTGTTATCGTTCATAATGTTAAACTTGATGTTATATTGTTCATGCTGCCCGTGGTTTTGGGCAATGGGGTAGATCCAGAACTACGTGTGCCGTACGTTTATTCGCGGTGCGTATTTTCGTGCATGTAAATTCGCTACACTCCCCTCGGCACACCCCTTGCACGGACGTATTTTGTCAAGATACGCTTCCCAAACCCTACCTTAACTTTTTCACACGTAACCGCTGTCATACGCACACGTACGTATGGGCTGAACGAATTTACGCAGCTAAGCACGCCCATACTGTACACTTTAAATCCCACCCCCGCCTACTTCACGTATTTCAGACGTATTTTGGAGTAACGTAAATTTGGCACGCCCACACGTAAGTATTTACGTGACACATACGTGAATGGCCCATACGTTCACAATTACGCTACGTGAATGTGCGTATTTTCTATGGTGCGCATGCGCAGTGCGTTCTAAACTGCGATTTTACATGTGACAGAAAACTTTAATGGCCGATGACATTCCATCTATATCGCATGTATGTGGCGATATGTCTGGGCCCCCGACAGTTAAAGGTGCTCTCATGGAATGTGGGGGGGCTGAATTCCCCTATAAAGCGCAAGCGAGTGGTATCCCATCTTAAACTCCTAAAGCCCGACATCATGTTTCTACAGGAAACACATTGGTCGGACCCAACAAACACACTAAAAGCCCTGTGGCTTGGTGAGTGTCTAGCTGCGAGTCATACTTCCAAAACCAGAGGGGGAGCAATCCTTTTTCATAGAAACTTGCAATTTGAAATTATACATCAAATAAAAGATCCCAATGGCAGATTTATATTAGTGGAAATAGCTCTTGGCGCAGAGATCTACACACTACTAAACGTATATGCACCCAACTCGCCACAAAGGGAGTTTTTCCAATGTCTGTCTCAGACTTTATTACAGAGCACGAGTTCCCGCTTAATTGTGGGTGGAGACTTTAATACTGCGGCCGAGCCTGCCATGGACAGATCCTCAACCCCTACGCAAATTCTTTCCCTCCACCGTGATCATATACAATATCTTAAATCTGCACATGCCATTTCAGATCCTTGGAGAATCCAGCATCCTACTGATACACATATCATTCATCTGTCCATAACACTTTCTCACATTCTCACGAATAAACTATCTTTTGATTAGCGATGGCCTATTTCCCAAACTATTAAATACAGACATACACACGATCTTAATTTCCGATCACGCACCCATTACTATATGCCTACAATTATCCCATACACAGCCACAGAACCGTACATGGCAGTTCCCATCCCATCTGTACAAATCTGAAGAATTTTGTGATTATCTAAATGCAAAATGGACAGAATATGAATGGTGTAACTCTGCACATAAGGATAACCCCATACTAAACTGGGAGGCAGCCAAAGCGGTACTCCGTGGGCATATTATTTCCTCCGCAAGTAAAAAATGAAGGGAATTCAACACAAAATATAAACAACTACACACGGAGGTCACCAGACTATTCAGAATTTATGTTTCTGACCCATCAGCTGATAATTTTTCTACATATAAAAACTCCTAGAGAGTTTACTTTTGTCCCAGGCCCAACTGAATCAGGAATATCAGAAAAGTAAATTTTTCAAAAGGGGTAATAAATCTAGTAAACTGATAGCCAACATCACTAAATCCTACTAAAAAAAGACACAAATTACGGCCATCAAGGACCCTCATACCAATACCCTATATACTATCAACAAGGATATACAATCAGCATTCCATAAATATTATTCCTCCCTATACACAGAAAAACCAGTGTACCCAGAGTATAATCTTGGAAAAAGCACGATTGCCAAAATTAACAAACACCCCAGTAGAAATGCTGGACTCAGGTATTTTAGAAATTGAAGTAAAGGCGGCCATCTCTGCTTTAAACAATGGGAAGTCTCCCGACCCAGATGGGTTTTCGGCAGAGTTTTATAAAATTTTAAAACCTAAGCTTGCTCCATCCCTTACAAGTTTATTTCAACACCTGCATTCAGAAAGTCCTACCTATCCCACATTCAATCAGGCATATACTATACTCCTCCTAAAACCAAATAAACCTGCGGATACAGTCACATCTTATAGACCGATCACGCTCTTAAACCAAGACTTTAAATTATTGGCAAAGATTGTGGCAAATCGCCTTCAATCCATACTACCATCCCTGCTATCTCACCACCAAATGAGGTTTGTCCATGGCAGGTTCTCGGTCAAGGCAGTTAGAACAGCAGTAGCGGCAATAGTGATGTCTCGACGTTCAAGACATATGGGTGAACAAAATATGCTTTTGAGTCTTGATGCCGAAAATGCCTTTGATCAGATATCTTGGACACATCTACAAAGGATTTTTGATCAAAGGGCTTTTGGAGATAGATTCGCGCAATTCATCAAATTCATTTATACTTCTCCTAGCACACAGCTACTAGTCAATGGTAGTTATATGGCACCAGTACATATGTTTAGGGGCACTCGACAGTGTTGCCCTCTGTCGCCCTTATTGTTTAATTTGGCCCTGGACCCTCTACTTAGAACCCTTCAGAAAATTTCCAGAATTTAAAGGTATCCGTATAGGACCCAAAACAACCAAAATCACGGCCTTTGTGGACGACCTGCTGCTGTACGTGTCTAATCCTAGGGACTCGCTCGTAAAGATCTTTGACATTATTGAAGACTTTGGGAAAGTCTCTGGCTTCGTCATAAACCAGGCTAAATCGGAGGCACTATGGCTGGGGCACTCCACTTATCCACCATGGCATAATCAGTTTCAGGTAAAATGGGCAAGACACTCCCTCACCTATTTGGGACTCAAGTAACCTAAAAATCATTTTATGCTATACAAAGCCAATGGGGTAGATCCAGAACTACGTGTGTGCGTACGTATTTTAGCGGTGCGTATTTTCGTACACGTAAGGTCAATACACTCCCCACGGCACACCCCTTGCACGGACGTATTTTCTCTAATTACGCGACCCAAACCCTACCTTAACTTTTCCTAACGTAACAGAATACGTCCGCTAACCGGCGTACAGACTACGCGAACGTACGCAGCTTAGCACGCCCATACTGTACACTTTAAAT
>WWET01011340.1:0-15214 GCA_011038615.1 Limnodynastes dumerilii
AAATAAATAAATTATAATAAACTATATCCCCCCTCCCATATAAGTTTGTTCTTTGTTCATCAAATAAAAAAAAACTATAGGGCATGCTAATGCTTGTAATGCTGCAAGCACCAGCATGCCCAAGGATGCTAGGGCATGCTGGCGCTTAGAGAACCATAAGCACCAACATTCCCTCCCTTCTGTGGCCTGCAATGTCCCCATTAGTACTGTAATAAAATGGAGGACCAGCCCGCTACTGAAAAAAAAACAATACCAATAAATATAGTAAAAACAAAAAACATACTTACCAGTCTTGGAAGAAATCTTCCATGGATCCATTCTTCCAAACTTTTAATCGATTTGCATTGGTTTGGCAAAATGAAAAAAAAACCTTGTTATGAATGCTGAACTATGTCCTGATGCCAGGACAGGTCTACTATCACTGGGTTATATTTATACCCTCTGTCAGCATGGGAACATTCTCACGCTAACATATAACTATAACCCAGTTACAGTAGGCCTGTCATTAGCAGTAAGATGTCCGACATAGTTCAGCATTCGTACCAGGGTTTATTTGGTTTTTCTGCCAAGTCAATGAAAATGGCTTCTTTTATCTAGTTATTGGTAACTTTTTAATGGACCTCCAGTTTTTTAAAGGATATAATAAATAATATAATAAGGACATTGCAGGCCACAGCAGCCCATGGATGAGAGTACATTTTTTATGTGTTTTTTTTAAAAAAACAACATTATTTTTTATACATTTTATTTTTCATAGTTTTTTTTTTAAAATACCTTTTTATACCCACAGTGACCTGTTCCTGCCCTGGAATGGTATAAGCATAGTGGAAGCACAGGTACCATATACCACTACTGCACATATTTAAATGAAAATAACGCACCTTTTATTATTTAAATATCATGGAACTCTACATTCCACTGGTGCAGTAGAGGTGGATTTGTACACAGTCGGATGGGCAGTCTTGAGCCCATCGTGCACAGTGCTCTGAATCAGCTATATAGAGTTTTCTGTGTGTGTTTGAGTGATTATTTGGCACCGTTCATGCCCAGAAAACAGATGCGTACAAATGTTTAGCAAATAGTGAAAGTTTTGGACATATTAGCTTTCTTCTTAGCAACCATGGTGTAATTTTGTATACCTGTATTATAAATGCTAGACAGCCTTTACTAAAATGTATGTATATTTTCTTTATGTATAAGTTATCATATTATGCAAATTGTAAATGTTTTGTGTGTCTACTTTTACCATAAATATACGCACATGAATCATCAGGCTCTACTGCTAATAAATGGTATAAATGGTACACTGATTCAGAGGTGAAAGCGCAGTGATGTTTTTCTTTTGCACTATACATGTACAGTACAGGAATGAGTTTAATAAAACATTTCCAAAGCTCTGATCTACCAGTGTATGCAGTCCATGTGCTGAGCACTAGTGTATAGGACTGTTCCATATATTTTAATATGAAACTGGGATTTCTTCATAGCTGAGTGTGGATCAGCAGCAAGATTTCTGTTCAATTTCCCAAGATGTCGTTCACCAGATTGAAACTTGTGTAAAGTGCCTGAAAGAGGCCTTTCATTCAATAATAACCTACAAACGTGACACCCTGCCTGACAGTCATCAATCATACTTAAGAATTAAATTATAAAACAAGTTTTGAACCACATTGCATTACTCTATAGTATTCTATAAAATAATAATAATAATAATAAAATAAACAGCAAAGCACTGCAGTACATGCCAGGATTTTACTAAAGTATTTTTAATACTTATTATAATAAACACCGCAATTTTAATTCTTTGAAATGAACTAATAGAAAGAAACTTTCAAACCTTTAACTTAAATAGGCTACTTCATTAATCTTCTCAGCTGATTGCCTATACATTCACTAAATGGTGCTTATGCATTTTCGCGGCTAAGCATGCATGTACACTATAAAGCATGCATATATACGCTACACAAAAACTCTGCATCATGTCCTTATGTTTTGTCCTGCAGCTAAAGCCTCACATTTTAACTGTTGCACCCTAAAGCCTTATATTTCAGAATAGGTTTAAAAAAAATATACAAAAAAAAGCTACATACAGTACATGCTAGTACATATATATGAATAAAATCAATCCGTGTGTGTGTGTGTGTGTGTGTGTGTGTTTGTGTGTGTGTATATGTATGTATGTATGTATGTATGTATGTATTAGGGACCTTAGCATGTAGCTCCAATGGGGCAGGGACTGGAGTGAATGTGAAATATTCTCTGTAAAGCGTAAATCATTCCTAATTTTATGAAACTCTAAACTTACAAGTCACACTACGTATCCATTTGTACCTAATTAGCGTATATGGACTTAGATCTAAATGTTCACAGTTGAAATAGGGGATTGAAAGTTTGGATCGGTTGGCAGTACGATTCCACTGATAAACTCTAATTTGCAATACACTGACTGGATTGCATTCCGATAGGGTTGCTGGGATACGTGCGCATGTGCACAATACAAAATCAGATATTTAGTGATCTGGCTGCATAGAAAACGACCACTTATCTGAACTCTCGTTCCAATCCTCTGTATTTGTTTTCGGACAAGCAATGGTAAGTTAGGATTGCAGTATCTATTGGAATGCTGATTGCATATAGGGTGTAATTTATACGTAAATAAAAGACTTCTGCTTCTTAGAATACTATAAAAATTTTCATTTACAGTGTTATGCAAATATATAAGAAAAACTTAATGTTAAAGGTATTGTTGGAGCAATAAGAATTCCAGACGAAGACCTAGAAGCTAAGATGTTAGCCCCGGTGTTAATTGACACAGGATACCATTTATAAGTAGTGGGTCAGATAGTAGGAACTTTAATTGATTTAAATGTTGAACACACAGGGATAGTCAATGTCACAACATTTTCAACATTCCAGCAGGGTACTCTGAAAAAGCTTTGGTGGCAGCTGTGTGTAGGTCATTAATTCCAGCAATTTGACAACTTATTTCTTTCCGCAACCTTTGCTAAAACCTCCATTAGGCAGAACATCGACCTGCAATTTTACAGCTATTTCAGTCCTTTCTTCAACCCCGAGAAATCACATTAACCTTTCCATTACCCTACCTGTCAACATGCTTTAGAATAACCTATATAATCTGATATGCAACAGTATTGCCAGGTAGAGTTCACACATACCATTACATATGTTTTCAGAGGAAATATTTAGAGAAAAGTACAGAAACTTCCTCAAGCCATTTCCTGGTTTACTCTTCAATGCTTGTGTAGATGTGACTGGGTTATGTTTAGTTAAATCAAATCTTGTACAAGCAAAGCAAAGGTTAGGGCAGTAAATCAATTTCTATAATGGCATCAGTTAATATTGAAATGCTGTGAGTGTTTGTATGTGTGTACTATTTATTTATTTTATTTATTAACAGATTTTTATACAGCGCTATCAGATTACATAACATTTTACAGGGAATATTTCACATTCACTTCATTCCCTCCCCCGTCGGAAACCCACACAGACACAGGGAGAACAAACTCCACACAGATAAGGAAGTTCAATTTCCTAGTCCGGGAATTGAACTCATGACCTTACTTGGGTCATATTCTTAAATAATAAAATCAAATCAACCTGGATTACTGCTGATATGATTGGTGTCAGAAAATATGAAATTATTTTAAGGCCATTGGTATAAATATATCTCCTTGCCAAAAGCTGACCACACAGACAGACTACAATTGCAATCATATGTTAATTTCTCTCAGAGCAGCAAGTTACACAGGCAAACAGGTCTTTCCTGCTATAATGTAATTACCATCTTTTTTAGCCACTAGCAGAGTTGTGATACTAACTCCTAAAAAGGGGGAAATAGCATCTGGACAGAGAGTCAGAAAGTGTCTGTGACATCCGTAAAACAAAAGAAATCATATAGTAACCAAGGTCTAGTAGATGGTATCATATGAAAATATCTACAACAGTTTCTCAAGTCCTTGTGAACCAATGTAAATCATGCCATAGGATTCAATGTAAGGTAGGGTATAAAATCCCATAGTGGTGTCTTCTTGCTGCTCCAGTCCATGGCTAAGGGATCCCTGTGATAAAGTGTGCTGGTGATACAATCATAACGGTATCTCTTTTCTATATCTCACATTCTCACTCTTTTCTTATTCAATATTGCATTCTGGGGGTCAGTTTATAAATGTATGTTGTTACTGCTATTTGATTTAGCATTGTTTAGTTTCTGTGTATTGCTGTTTTGTTATTGGTCAATGCTGCCATATTTTAAATGTTTGTATCGTTTGTCTATCTGTGCGTGTTTTATAAATTAATATTAATCTTTGGTATACATATTAAATCATGTTGGACAATCATTTATTCAAACTTCAATACTTACATCATGTCCGCATGGTTTGTAGGGGGGAAATATTTTAATTGTACATAAGGGTTTGACTAAGCCTATGTATGATCCCCTTTCACTTATGCAAATTAGGATCGCACGGCAATCCTATTGGGAACCCCCGCAGCTGAAGATCCGCTAGCCTAATATTATTATATCTGGATCCAGGCAAAATATATTATTTTGAACTGAAGTGCAAAATAATTCTGCATGCGTACATATTTATGTTTGTATCTTGAGTTGAGCTGGTAAATATACGGCTACTTTTAAACATCCAAGACAAAAAGGAGATTTTATGCAACATGATATCATCTTGATACAATATCATGAGATGATAGAATGTTACACAAAGTCACCCTGTCAAAGCTGTATTTGGCCATAAGGATAGGTAAAATGATCTGTATTAATGCATGTCCAACTTAGAAAACAGGCACAGGAAGCTTTGATGGCTCTATAGCTGATGTGAAACTACAAGAGCCTCTAGAGCTTCTACAGCACAAGCATTGTTGATACCTGGCTAAGCAGGATGTGACTTTTAGTTTCACAACATCTGGAGTGTCATAGGTTGTCTAAATCGGCCTTAGAAGATGGGTGCTGTACCTCTTTCACCTAATATTAGCTGACCCAATGCTTTCTTCTACTGCTGTGGTCCTCTGCTGCAGTGGACATCTGATTTGTTGTCCTTCCATTGTAAGGGTGGAAATGATGTGAAATTGAAGTTTTGCTTAGTATATTTTCAGGCAGTTGTAAATCATTTAATGAATCATGATTTAATGACCAGTGAATTCAGAAGTCCCGGGTGATTTTGTTTATAAATATGCTGAAATAAGAGTGAGTTACTGTAAATCTCATCTCATGTTAACCCTATACCATTACCCTCATTACCCCCATTCCCTTCAGTAGTGCGCATTTTTAAGAAAATGAGAGGCCCTCCTAATAAACTGTTTCAATGACATCTTGATCACATTGGCTGGAAAGCGCTAAGAAATTATGCAGATTTGTTTTTGGCATTTCTGAATGATATACAGTGTGTATATCATTAAATAATTAAAAAATCACTTTATGGACCTGATCCAGATCTAATAAGAAATTCTTTAGCAGACCGCCTGTCACTCACTCATAATGGTAAAGGTGGTGTTACATGATGTCAAAATCAGAAAAATTGGATAAAGCAGTCGCAGGAGCATACTCACTTGTAAATTGGACAAGTGTTGGCAGTTGGATTGGCAGATTTTTATGGAGTTTTAAAAATGATTTAACCCAACCAGGTGACCAGGGGCCTGACCCAGATCTCAGTGTGTTTTCCATATGCATGGAGAAATGGAAGTCTGCACAGAATAGGCGAGTGCACTCCCCTGTCATTCCCCTCTCTAGTACTAAACCTTACCTCAACTTCTCCGCATGGATTAGCATCGGTCTGAACACAGATTCATGTAGAACTGCGCATCACTTTCCCAGGCACTTAATTAGCATGCCTAATCCAACCTGTCTGCCAGGGATTAGCATATGGAAAACAAGTGTCGTCCCCTCGTACGCATGTTTTAGTACAGTTTTATACAGTACTGAGTTCTGTACGCTAGGAGATCTGTATCATAACATCTGGTGTGCAGATGTGCAGATGTTATATTTTAGAGGATTTACGCATCAATCCCCTAACCTTACTAAAGCTTTCCCAGCTTAACTCTCACTAACCAATGCGTAGACCAAGGGTGTGGGTCGACGAAGTGAACAGCCCTTCTTCAAAAGGGCCGTTTTCGACACCACAATTCCGAGAATGGGACTGCAACGAAACTTCCTGCAGACAGGTAAGCGCCTGTCCCTATTTCCCCAACCCAACCTTTATGCTAATTCTTACCTTCCCCTTTTACCTTCCACCCCCCTCCCCACAGCCTAACCCTAATTTTCCTCTTTTGCAATCCATCCTCTCCCTGCAGCCTAACCCTAAGACTCCCCTTCTCCAATTTTTATAAAAGAAATAGCCGACAATTAGTGTCAGCTGTGTTTTGCGAAAATGCCATTTTCGCATTGGCACGCGAAACCCATTATGAAAATACATTGTAAACTTGGTGAAATTTTGTTGCCGCTTGCATACTGAAAATTGGAATGGTATGATTTATATTTATTTGGTTGTAGTTTTCTGCATGTGAAAATTTTTATCTTATTCACTTTTTTGCAGTGTGGTGTAATTTGGGAAACATGTAGATGTGTGTGAAGTGGCTCATAATGTGGTCTAATTTAATATAAATAATTTTATCTTTCTGAGGGAACAACCTTGCAGACTACAAGTTTCGCTTAACTCAGAACTCAACATAATGTACATCATTGGTACTGCTTGATGCTATGTTCCATATGGAATCCATAGTTATTTAAGGGCTTAGCTAAGCCTTTACATACAATTCAGTATTCCGCACACACTAAGATGCATGCAGAATACTTAAGGCAGGGTCCTGTCCTGGCACTGAAATCAATTCCTCATGGAGAAGTGCAGGGAAAGTGCTCTGCACTCCTGTGTGTGGAATTTTGGATTTAGGATTTAAATCTGAATCAGTTGCTTAGGACTGTATTCACACTTAAGAGTGAGTTAGGGGCGGACAGAACCGCCCCTAACTCACCTGTCTTGCCCATAACCAGTCCCCATTTTTAGGAACCTTATGGCACATAAGGACAATATACACGGAGAAACCCTCCCCCTGCCTTCCCCAGCTAGTCTAAATCCCTCCTCCCTCCCACTTCTAGCTAAGTCCACCCCGAGGCAGCATCAGCCTACTTCTGACTAAACTACTCCATGCGGTCTATAAAGATCGCACAGAGTCAATCTACATACCTAACTGTAGATTGTGTAACTGACCTACTACGCATGCGTGGTAAGTCATTTCGGAAAGTTCTGCACTTGCCGGAGCTTATTAAGTGTGAATGCGGCCCTTAGTTATTAAATCTGTGATTTGAAGCATCTGGACCAAGTCTTGATACCTGGCCAGGCAGTGGCAAATACTAACTGATGACGTACTGAACTTTAGATGTAAACACATCTCAAAATAAAATATTTTTTTTTACTTTTCTGTGCCATTTTATTAGATTAATTGACTTCTATTTTGCAAAAAACTTGTACCAGCTCCTAAGTTTTCCGTAACTGAGGTAAACCTGACCTTTCCAATTCCAATTTCCTTCACTATGTATTCTATATATACCCAAAAAAGCTGAAATTCTGGAATCCCGACTGGACTACCAATTTCAGATTTGGGAAGACATCTCCTTTCTCTACAGTGTAGAAATTTAACCCTCACCCAAATCATTCCTCCTACATCTCAAATCTCATCACCCTTCACACGAATGCTCGCCAGCACTTTTTACTGGCGAATGCTCACCAGCATATTCTCTGCAACGATAATTCCATTTTCAAAATACAGAAAGTCGAAAGCTCCTTTTTGGCTGTCTCTATTTTGAAAATATTACTGAATAGAAAGTTTTACTAAAGAATATGTAATTATGCCGATTGTATTTTTCCCAATACTTACCCAATCATTAACTACCACAGTACCGGCTGGACAGGTGAGTATTACAGGGAAGTCTAGGGGGAGTCTTAGAGTTAAGCTGCAGGGAGGAGAGGGTTAGGGTAATGGGTTAAGGTAAGGCTACATTAATACTCACCATTTGCCGTTGCATGTTTTCCTATGGATGATTGATTGCTTCTCCTCAGCAAAGCAGAAGAAATCAATGTGAGATCTAGTTCAGAACTGACTGGTATAAAATGGCCCTTTCAAAAAAGTGGTGTTCTAACAAAAGAGCCACACCCCTTTTTGAGAAATGTTTTTATAGTCTTCCAGAGTATTACCAATGTACGCTCCGCTTTCAAAGTTTCAAACTGACTTACAAAATAAATGTTATCATTAAAACTTGCTTGCTGCTTCCCATTGCACTAGATTAATCTTCCTTGTCATCCGTATTTACATTTTTCTTGTATATTGTTAGGTCTATATCTTGATATTCTAACCCTGGATCCTCTTATTTCTATGCCTTAACTATCAAGTGGCTTGTGTACGTCACCTAACGTTAGTTATTCTGGGTCAGGCCCAGTAATATAAATACGTTGTGAAGATTTGTAACTTATAAAAGCACATGAACCCATGACTACATTATACAAACAGCTGTACATCATTTGAACTAATGGACATAATTACTTCATGTCATTAGTAGGAATATCATGAGAGAAAAGACAAACATGATTAAAATTGAAATGTTAATGTTGATAATGACCTCTTAACCCAGAGCTGTACATTGCATTATTTATAGCAAAATGATAACACTGTTTATCCTTTTTCTTCTTTGTTTACTGTCTCACTGGAATGTCCTTGAAATTCCTAATATTAATAAACAATTTCTGTTGGAAAATACTTTCAGCAGAAGTACACACATGGTGTTTTAAGAAATGGATATCTAGTAAGCAGAATGATATCAAGTCCAGTGTAATAAGAACTAGGTGCTGGTCAAGTCAGCTGTGCGGTTCCTGTCTGTGTGCACCGGAGGACCCGCTTTCCTTTATCCACTTGTTTATGCCTGTGATGCTAAGTATTGTTACATTTTTTTCCCCTGTTATCTTTAGATTAGTGAGGAAGGGCTTAGCATACTGCCCGGAAGGGTGAAGAGTGGTCGTGAGACTGCTAATATTTATGTGTTAGGGATAGCTTGCCTGCCTATCTACTAGCTTAGTTTAGTTTCCCCCCCCCCCCCCCCCCCCCCTCCCCCCCTTTCTGCCCCTCCTCCCTCTGTCTATACTTAGCAAGATACTTTGCAACATTGTTACAACTGTACAATATGGCAACATGTGGAACTTATACTGTTGGGACGATTCTGTTTCACTAAGTATATTTGAAAAAAGATATGTGTGTGACATGCCAATATTTTAATATGATCTAATTAAAATAAAAACTTTTTTAGCTATTTAGCAGTTTTGTTGAGTCCTTACCTTTATTCAATGTGTTATGCGCCCTAAGTGACCCTAGCCTGCCCTATAAGACATGGTTCTTCTAATAAGCAAATTTCTATTTGGCTCTTTGGTTATTTGTATTTAATAAGAACTAGGGACCTGATTTACAGTTAAGAAGGGAGATAAGAACGAATGGGTTCGCAATTATACGCATGGCAACTCCATTGACACGCCCTCATTTTTGTTGTTCTTAACTGACTTCAGAATGCCAAAGGCAGCCTTATCTTCCTGGGCGTATGTATCTTCTTAAGTTGCTAAAGAACGAACAGACTTCAAAAACCACACCCTGTCAGCCCCATATAAATGCCTCCATGTCCCTTCTTACTTATCTCATTACAAAAGGCTTGGTAAATCGCTCTTAAGGGATCACTGTTCTTAAAATCTACATAGACTGCATAATTAAAGGTACTACGTGTGCGCAGTTTAACTGTTCCTAAGAATACGCCCAGAAATAGCTGCAGCTTCTAGCTGTGAATCAGGTCCTAGCAAACTTGTGGGGTCTGTAACATGGGACCGGATTCAGAGATTGAAAATAACTCTGACAACAGTTTTGACCAGATGTAACTTTCCTCTCTTATTTTCAAACTCTGAGCCTGTAGTTCTACTATATAGAAAAAGAAATCAAAGATCATTAAAATCTTCCATATACTTTACCTTATTGTCAGATGATGTTCCATCTATAGATATTAGTTACAGTTCTAACAAGTGGATTTGTGGCTTCTCTAAGCTGGGCACTGGAAAAGGCTTTATCATGTCATAAAACCTACTTCACATTAGCAAACAGCATTGATTGTATAAGATGAAATTAGCAATGAAACAGAGACCACGTTTATAGGTATTCAATATAAATAATTTTATTGGTTAACAGATCCATCAATAGTCTTTATCAATTAGTGTTATGCTTGTGCAATACGTATATTGGGGTAGATCCAGAACTACGTCCGTCTTCCATAGACGGACGTAATTCAATAAACAGTAGCTACTGCGCATGCGTAGTAGCTATTGTACGTAATCTGCGCATCATTTCGATACGTAGATTGCATATATGCGGTCTAAAAGACCACATATACGCAATCTACATATCGAAACGATACGCAGATTACGTACAATAGCTACTACGCATGCGCAGTAGCTACCGTTTATTGAATTACGTCCGTCTATGCAAGTCGGACGTAGTTCTGGATCCGGCCCATTGTCTGTAAGACAAAACCATTTTCTCTAGCAGTTACCATGATCTACAATTTTAGTTATTATGCGCTGAAAACCAGGCTTCCGAGTGAGGTGGCATTGCTGGATCCAGCTTTCCGTGTCGGTGAAAGGAAACTATATGATTTGTTGACTCTACCTTAAAACTTCCTCGCCTAAAATTAACACATTTCAGAAGTTTTTATTGTACGGAGAGCATTTAACACACCCTCGCTGTACTATTACCATATTTTCCTGCAACCACAACACAGCGACATCACTTTTAGCTACCTGCTTCCTCCCACCTGCTGTCGGACATGATCTTTGTGTCTAGAAATCCCTTCCTGGAAATGCATCGCTTGTACATATGTTTTGTTTTTTTTATGGAATTTTCCTATCCCATCTCAAACCGTAACAAAAAGTGCCACAGTAGTTATTTGCCATATAATTCATATAAATGCTAGCTGAGAATATTAAATACCTTTGCCTACATTCTCGCCATCTATTCAATTTACATTCAAACCACTGACCACAATCCCTTCACTGCTGGAGTAATTTAGAACTAATACTGTTATTTTCAGCAGAGAATAAGAAAATAAGGGAATTAGGGGATTGCCAATTATTACATTTGCTTTACATAAAGGAAATTTCTTAGTTGAAGGATATTTTTTACTCTGCATATTGCTGATACATCTTCTCTTACATTCAAACCCCTAAGGACTTGTCTCCACATTCCTGTTCCTTGACTTAATCTTTCAGAGGTTCAATGCTGCATACCCACTGCATTCTAACTACCAAACGAGCAAGGGGGGGTCACTTAGTTAAGCTACCAGAAATCATATTCACATTTAAGAGTGAGTTAGGTGCTGCCGAATACACACCTAACTCACCCATCCAGCCCCACAACCCGCCCCCGTTCTTAGGAGCCTAATGGGACTTAAGAGTAACCGGATGGAGATCCTTTCCCAATGTCCTTTCCAGCTGCTTACTATACCTCGCCCCACCCACTTTTCCCCGAGGCGGCACTGGCACACCTCCTTTTACTTAAATCACCACACGCAGTCCGCATGTAGTCCGCAACTACGTACATTGCGTAGACTATATGACTACACATGCACAGTGGCTCCGTATTTTAAAATCCACACCTAAGAAGCATCAGCTTATTAGGATTAGATACAGTCCCAGGACCCTACTTTAACATTTCTGTACTGTCCCCACATGAAATGGACTCAAAAATCCATCTTGGTCCATTCAGTTACTGTATTCAGTTACATACATGTATGTGCCACAGTACCATAGCCTAGAGTCATCAAAATGATAATATTCCTCATATAAACATAATAAGCAGTTTACATAACTTTGGTCCAGATCCAGGTGTTTTCCAATCACTATGACCAGAATACCCCACTGGCATGCTTCTGGATCTGGCCCAAAGTTATGAAAATTGATCATTATGTTTATATGAGGAATATTATCATTTTGATTACTCTAGGCTATAACGTAATTGTATATTCTTGATTTTTTTTAGTTACTATCTCTGAAGCTCTGACATTCATTTTCCTGAATAACTGATACAGTCACTGGAATCAGTTTATTTCACATCAACCCAGATTCTTCAAGGAACCACTCTGGATTTTCATTCTTGATTAACTTTATCCAATCTAAAAGAGCTAGACAGTTATTTCATCTACACAGATTCCAATGTTTGTAATTACACAATTTCCACTTCATATCCAGTCTATTCACCCTACACCTTGTTATTTACGGTAGCTCAACCACCTAGAAAAGTGACCTTTAAAGCTTTTCTGTGTGAAAAACAACTCTCCTCACTTACAAGAATAAAACACCATCTTGCCTTTGTAAAATAAAAAAAATATTGGCCTACTGTGTGAAGCTGTTAGCCTTACATATCTGGCATTTCTACTGTTTTTATTTTTAGGTACTTCTCACTGGTTTGAAACTGATATTGATGGAAAGGAAAAGAGGTTTGATATTCGGCGCTGAAACAATGTATCAAATAAGTTGCACTTGTGAAGTTTCAAAAATGGGAATGCAGGAATATTATGATTATTATTATTTCAAAAGTAGGTAGTCTGCATAGAAAGTATCATTTGATAACAGTACAAAGTATCACATTGGTGTTAACCCTTTCAACCACAATGCTCTCTATTTGGGAGCTAAAACCTTAGTCTATTGCCGGTATTGTGGTGTTTATTGTTTAAATAATCCAAGTGTATGAGCAATACTTGGATAGTTTCCACATTAACCAGATATTGTCTGTAAAATCGCATCCAAAGAGTGTCTTTTTAAGTCACATAAGTTTTCTATTGGAAGCAGAGTTCGTATGCTGCTGTGAACCTTTTAAGTGCCAGTGACAGCTTCACTGGTCCTGTCCGCTTCAGATAATTCAACGGAAAAGGTGATCAATTGTGAATTACAGTTCTGTAGTCCGTGCTTGCAGGCACTGATCTCTGTGGTTAGAGTGGATGTTGATAGTCCGGTCCTAACGGTTGCGAGTCCCCTCGTGTGTACGTTTCCTCGTTGCAGGCGGCTGGATGTATTTTCTCTGTGAGGTGGATGTGTCCGTTGCAGCCTCACTCCCGTTCTCTACCCCTAGTGGTTGGTTTGAACCACAATTGCCGTTTTCCCGACGGGGAAAGATGAGTGGGGTAAAAAAGAGATACAAACCGCATATGGTGCAGTATTTGAATAAAGGATTTATTTGTAACGAAAAAAGCAAAGGGGGTACTCACAAGGGTGTATGACAATTACTGGTTAGGTAATTATCGTTTCAAGCAAGGATGTTTTTACAGTTCATCCAAACTGTTCTTTTAACAAAGTCCACATTTTATAATTGATAATGTAGGTCCTGGAATAGCACTTAGGCCAACGCGTTTTGGACTAAAAAGTCCTTTCTCAAGGCTAGTAATGTGTTTTGTGCCATTTCAGGGATATATATATACCCTCCAAGGAGCCTAAGAATTTCATTGGCTAAGGATAATTGTAAGGGAGGGACAGATGTCTCAATATTTAAAAGGTATTTAAAAGGTATTTGACCCTTAGTGTAATACATATAATAAATACAATAAATACATATAAATAAATACATATCTAAAAAATTCATACATATTAAAAACTGCAAATAAATATAACCATACGTAAAATGTCAAAAATACATATGAGATCTATATAGTGCAAATTAAAAAGGATAACATATGTGGACTTATAGAAACCATTTTATCTCAAAATCCATATTTAGACCATTGGGATGCAGGGTATCCATATCATAGATCCACTGCATCTCTTTTTTTTGCTAAAATATCTGTACTTTCTTTGTACCTCCATTTCGGAGTAACCTTTTCTAGGCCAATAACCTTATTTATAAAGGTGGGGGAACTTTGATGGTGTGTTTTAAAATGTGAGGACAAACTATGGTTCATAAAACCTTTTTTAATGTTGTTCAAATGTTCTGCCCATCTGATTTTTAGGGGGCGGCTTGTCCTACCCACATATTGGTATCCACATGTGTATTCGATAAGATATATTAAATTTTTCGTGTGACACGTAATAAAGTGCTGAATATTGAAATTCTTTTGATTGTGAGTGGACGTGAAGTCCAACGTTTTGGATACCTGTGTTGTATGCGTACGACACATACTACAAAGCTCACACCTGTGGAAATCTTTAGTATGTACATTTTGTTTGTTTTTTATAGTGTGGTAGGCACTCTGGGTAAGTGTAGTAGCTAGGTTATTGGCTCTAGTATAAATAAATTTGGGTTTATCCGGTATGGCATCTTTTAATAAGGGGTCTTGAGTTAGGATATGCCAATTTTTTCTAATAACTTTCTCCAAAGATTTATATTGGCTATGATACTTACAAACAAAGGATAATTGGTATTTATTATTTTTGAGATTTTGGTTTTCAGGCGTTCTGAGTAGGAGGTGCTCTCTATTTGATTTAGATATGCTCTCTATAATTGTATCTAAATCTGCTGGTTTGTAGCCTTTCTCTACAAAATGCTTTTTCATAATGTGTGCTTGTTCTTCATAGTCAGATATATTGCTACAGTTTCTCTGTATACGTTGAAACTGGCTCTTGGGTACTCCTGCAAGCCAAGTTTGATGATGGCAACTACTTTTGTTAATATATGAGTTGGAGTCAGTGGGCTTCATATAATTTTTTACTTGTAGATGGTCGACATAAATAGTTAAGTCTAAAAACTCCACTGACTCTTGGCTGATATTATATTTCAAACTTATATTGAGATTATTGTTGTTCAAAAATGTGCAAAAATTTTCTAAGGCTTCTCTTGGACCCTCCCACATAAATATAAGGTCATCTATGTATTTATGCCAGGCCTGTATGTGTGGGGTCCAAGGTTGGGGAGCTCCTATAATGTCTTCCTCCCATGCAGCAAGAAAAAGATTTGCATAGCTGGGCGCTACTTTCGCGCCCATTGCTGTGCCTGTCTGCTGCATGTAAAAGGAATCCTTGAAGAAAAAATAATTGTTTGTTAATATAAAATGGAGGCCTTCTAAAATAAAGTTTCTCAAATTTGGAGTCTCATGAGAGGAATTTCTTTACTCCCTCTATACCATCTATATGTTTAATGATGGTATAGAGGAAGGTGACATCTGCAGTCACTAAGTAGCAATCTT
>WWET01011341.1:0-15212 GCA_011038615.1 Limnodynastes dumerilii
CACACACACAAGCAAACAGCGGAAACCCACAATGGGTTAACAGAAACAGTCAGGCAGAATAAACAAGGTAAATACTAATGGGACAGAACAGCAAGGTGGGAGATGGAGGGAATGGAGACACAAGGTATGAGGCTAGGTACCGGGCAAGGACAGAACTGGGGCACTCAAGAAAGCAAGAAGCAAATAGCACAAGGCAAGAGGTAACAAACCGAAAATTGTCACAGAGACACTAGGAACTAGAATCTATGACCAGCAGAGAATGTAACAGGTGGCAGCTAATTAAAGGGAGAGCCACATCCCCATTGGCTGCTAAATGCACATGACAAGAAGGCTAAGGTAATCCAGCTGCTGGATGATTAAGCAGGTTTCCTAGCAGGGAGAGATGCTGCAGGGGAAATCAGGACTGGAGTACCCAGCAAAATAACAGAGACATGATTACACGCTGCTGCCATATGCAGCGTGTAACATATGCTTTAATTTACCTCTTGTTGTGGCAAGCGCAGCTCTATAATTTTCATTTTTAATTAAAACAGTTACTACGCATGCGTAGTAGCTATTATCGGTAATTTAAGGACTTATGTGCAATACATGCGGCCCAAAAATTCCAGCCGCATTATGCTATTAACCCTTAGCATGCTGTGGCATATAATACTAGAATGTAAACATGCCCATGTACTGCAGGGCATGCTGTGCATTATAGTACCATAAGCGGCAGCGAGTCAAGGGTTAATAGCATACCACCGCATAACTTCCTAACCATGCCTGATACACTGTTACTTTAAAATACATGCCTCAACCATTAATAAATAAAACACTTGCCCCGATCCATTACCCCAATAAATAAATACATAATATGCTTGCACCGATAGATAGATCGCTCTCACAGAGAAAGTAAACAACCAGGATGAGGTAATTTCTGCCATGCAGGCGGGCGCTGCCCCAGCTCCGCGCCAACCCCAAGCCCAAGTTCCCATTGCTGTCCAAGCTGATATTAAAGTCAATCTCCCGAATCGGTTTTCTGGTGATCGTTCTCAGTTCCACCTCTTCGAACAGAACTGCAGATTGTACTTCCAGCTTCGGCCCAATGCCTCCGGGAATGAACAACAAAGGATGGGACTTGCGCTGACTCTTCTCCAAGGTGATCCTCAGGCCTGAGCGTTCATTTTACCTCCAGACGATCCCGCACTTCATTTTCCCGAAGGATTCTTCGAGGCCTTAGGACTCCTGTATGAAGACCCGGACAGAGCTGCCACTGCTGAAGCCAAACTTCGCGCCCTTCGCCAGGGAAGACGGACGGCCGAGGACTACTGCGCAGAGTTCCTTCGGTGGGCTAATGACTGTGGGTGGAACGACCCAGCTCTCCACAGCCAATTCCGGCTAGGATTGTCGGATCAAGTGAAGGACTCTCTAGTCCAATTCTCCACTCCAGAAAGTCTGACTGACCTCATGCAGTTGGCAATCAAGATAGACCGCCGCCTTTAGGAACGTCGACTTGAAAAGGAACCTTCCTTCGCCTCTTTGTATGTACCCTCCGATTCTCAACCTTTGGATGAACCGATGCAGATCGGCACCTACAGGCTCACAAAGGAGGAGAAGGCGTGGCAACAAAATTTGGGCCTCTGCCTATACTGTGGAGGGAAGGCCCACAGGGCTGATGCTTGTCCCAAGAAGCAGAATCTGCCGGGAAAAGATTAACCCAGCTGAACTTTGAGGGAGTTCGGCTGGGTACTCTTGTTACCTCCTCTAACTCTTTAACAGTCCCTGCCCGACTGATCCTCGGGGACCAGGTCAAACACCTAATGGCCTTTATCGATAGTGGAGCGTCAGGAAATTTCCTGGATAAAGATCTAGCTATTTCTTTAGGCATTGAATTGGAGGAACTCTCCTCCCCTATTTCTGCCTTTGGTCTGGATGGTCAACCCCTCACAGGAGGCCTTGTTCGTCACGTCTCGGCACCTCTTCGGATGTGTATTGGAGTATGCCACTCAGAAAGTATCCAGTTCCTGATTACCCAATGCTCATCTGTTCACTTAATTCTGGGCCACACCTGGTTGCAACTACACAATCCACACATCGATTGGTCCCAGGGAGAAATTACACAGTAGAGTCAAGACTGTAATGTCACCTGCATCTCTCATCCGGTTCGTCTGGCCCAGGTTTCTTTGGAGAAACTCCCTCCACAATATGCCAATTTTGCAGACATTTTCTCCAAGCAAGCCTCAGAGCTACTTCCTCCACATAGGCCTTATGACTGTGCTATTGATCTGGTCCCAGGAGCTTGTTTGCCTAAAGGAAGATTATTCTCCCTGAATCCACGGCGACCGAAGATTATATTCAGGAGAACCTGAAAAAAGGCTTCATTCGCCCCTCCAAATCCCCAGTAGGGGCTGGATTCTTTTTTGTGGAAAAAAAGAACGGGTCTCTTAGACCATGTATAGATTACCGGGTCTTGAATCTCATCACTGTAAAAAATACCTACCCAATTCCACTCATCTCTGATTTATTCAATCAACTGAGAAATGCGGTTATCTACACCAAGATTGATCTCCGCGGGGCTTACAACTTAATGCAGATCAGGGAGGGGGATGAATGGAAAACAGCATTTAATACACACTCTGGTCACTACGAATACTTGGTGATGCCATTTGGTCTTTGCAATGCTCCAGCAGTCTTCCAAAAGGGGGTCCCTGCTACTGGGGACTTTCTCAAAAGCACTTTTGAGAAAGTCCCCAGTAGCAGGGACGAAACGCGTCAAGCGAGGAGAGAGGTCTGGACCCCCTTACAAAGAAACACCCATTATTTTATTTCCAAGGATTATCGGAGCCCTGGAGCGCACCTGCAAACATCCATTCTAGTAAACACAGAGACCGGAACCTAAATCAGCAGTGGACGTAGCCGTGACATGAGCCCCTTCTCCCTGTGCACCGACGGGATCTCTGACCGAGGTCCACACCGAATGGAGGAGACCGAGGACGGAACAACTACCCCTGCATACGGCGGTATGTGTCATATTTGAACCTTGTATAATTGTTATTTACAATGCAGTGTGCACCCAGGAGTGCTCGTCCACTATACCGATTGACATAGAACTGTTTTACTTGTCATCCACAACGCAGTGTGAACCCAGGAGTGCTCTTCTATCATATCAATTAATATTGAACTGCAAAATAAAACTACCTCGGGCTGGCCACCTGAAAAGAAGTGCAACTAATAATTAATTTTTATTTACAAGTATTGCAGTGGGAATATAAATTGATCGTGTGCTACAGATCACAAGATATTAATAGGAGTGTTCGACCTCTAGAGGAACTGTGCCTAATTTTTATATATATATTTTTTAATTATTTTTATTAAATTTGAATGAAACGTTTGTATAAATAAATTTTGGTTGCTGATTGCAAATGCCGTTCTCCGTAGATTATTGAAGCCTGCATTTAGCCTCAATAACAGAAACGTGTGTATATATATCAACATTGATCCATTGTACTTCTATATTATTCAATTTGTAAGAAAAGCGCTGTATCTTTTCCCTATCTCCTAGATTCAGCAAAATGACACATTTTGACCCGCTGTGTGGTCTCCCCAGCGCTCAAACCCTGTCTATTTTCTTGATCAAACACATTTTCAGACTGCATGGACTTCCCACAAATATTGTTTCGAATCGGGGATCACAATTTGTTGCTGCATTTTGGAAATCTTTCTGCAAGACGTTGGGAATTCAAGTCAATTTGTGCTCTGGCTATCATCCCCAAACTAATAGCCAGACCGAAAGAGTGAACCAATCACTGGAACAGTATCTGCGCTGCTATACCTCCAGATTACAGAATAATTGGGTAGAGAATCTGCCCTGGGCGGAGTTTGCCTACAACAACTCCTATCACTCATCCACCATGGTATCACCTTTCTTCTGTGTCTATGGCTTTCATCCCAGAGCCAATTCTCTTTTTTCCAATTCCACATCCTCACGCTCTGATACTAAGGTAACCTGATACTAAGGTAACCATCAAGAAGATGAAGACCATTTGGAAGGGAGTTAACCGTTGTCTACGACTATCTGCCTTCAGAACCAAAAGCAGAGTGGACCTACATCGTTCTAAATGCAATTTTAAGGTGGGTCAGAAAGTATGGCTTTCCACAAAAAATCTCAGGTTAAAACAACCATCTAAGAAACTTGGACCCCGCTTTATCGGACCTTTTACCATCATAAAAAAAATCAACCCGGTTGCCTTCAGACTTGGCTTACCCCGTAATCTCAGAATCCCTCCCACCTTTCATTCTTCACTCTTGAAACCTTTTAAAACCTCCAGACGATTTCATCAACACCAAAACCCTACTCAAAAACCTCATAATCAATAATTAAGAAGAGTTCGAAGTGGAGGATATCCTGGATTCTAAAAAAGTCCGCAACCGTTTACACTATCTTGTTCACTGGAAGAGGTATGGCCCCGAAGAAAGGTCATGGGTGGCTTCCAAAGACCTCCATACTGAAAAGCTTAGAAAGCTTTCACAAAAAATTTCCACAGGAACCAGGTCCTTGGGGTATCAAAACCCCTCGCCAAGGGGGGGTACTGTCACAGCTGCCGTCGCTACTTGCGAACGGCCAGCTGATCCCTCCTCGTCCCCCTGTTACTTACCTTCCTCTCAGCTGCGTGTCAGCCTTTCCAGGACTTCCCCTCCCAACAGCCTGCATAGTAACGGCGTCCTGGATACCACTCACACGTGTGCCCTGCAGCGGTCGCAGGTGCGCGTCCCACGTAGTAAATCTAGCAGCAGCCAGTCATTGCATCTCAGCCCCTATATTAAACCCTCTGAGTCATGTATCCAGCACCGGTTATAGCGTCTGTTTACTCAGCCTGTGACCTGCTATTTTTGTTCTCTCCTGTGCCTCTGCGTTGTGCTTTGAGCCAGTGATTCTGAGTGTCCCATTCTTTGCCTTGCCTGTCCAGTTCCGTTGTCCCTGCTGTGCACATCTTACTCTCTCTCTTCCACCTTAGTATTTCTACCTCCCCTGGTTTCCATATTTTTTCCCTGTGTAAATGTATATGTTCCCTCCGGGGAGTCCCAACTTCTTGTTTGCTTGGTAGAGTGTTTGCCCCTTATTGTTCAGTCTGTCCTGTTTAGTCCAGTCCGTTTCTCCCCCAGTCTGTTTTTGTCACGTTCTCCGTTCATTGTAGTTTGTCGCCGGCCAGAACCTTCTGGTCCGTCTCCTCCCCCTTTATTCTGCTATTATCTTTGCTTACCTGTTTAACTCCTTCTCGCCTTCCTCCTCTCTCCCGGGTATTCTCTCTAGGGTTGTATACTGACGGGTTCCTACCAGCTCCAGTCTATCCCCACCTCTAGTTGCTCTAGCGAAAACAAGGTCCGATCTCAGGCTCTACACTCTGGTGAGTTACCCGTCTCCTTCTCTACTTCTCTCTGGTCACCCCGGTCCTCAGTCGAGGTATTCCCGGAGTACCCTAACACCCAGTCACCCCGGTCATCAGTCGAGGTAATCCCGGGGTACCCTCACTGTACCCTAACACTTGGTCTAGGACCCCTCTTGGGGTTACTTGGCTTGGTGCCCCTTCAGGGGCTACTTGACATGATGCCCCTCCAGGGGCTGCTTGGCTTGATGCCCCTTCAAGGGCTACATGATTTGACGTCCCTCCAGGGGCTGCTTGACATAATGTCCCTCCAGGGACTACTTGACTTGACACCCCTCCTGGGGCTACTTGGCTAGATACCCCTCCTGGGGTTACTTGGCTAGATACCCCTCCTGGGGTTACTTGGCTAGATACCGCTTCTGGGGTTACTTGGCTAGATACCCCTCCTGGGGTTACTTGGCTAGATACCCCTCCTGGGGTTACTTGGTTAGATGCCCCTCATGGGGTTACTTGGTTAAATACCCCTTCTGGGAGTTATTTGATTTGACACCCCATTCTCAGATTGTAAGTTCCTGGGCTTCCGTACAGGACAAAACAGCAGAAAGTGATTAGCGCCAGGACAGTAGAGACAGAGTCTATGGTTCAGTCTATATTGCGCTCCTCCATCGAGAGAGGTGGATGGTACCCACCCCTAGTTTTGATACCAGTGGCCGTGGGCTGGGAAATTCTGGACTTCAGATGTTTTTGGGGAATTCCCAGACTGAAACTGGAGGTTAGTCCAGAACTTGACTGAGAGGACGACACCGGACCGAGTGTACTCGAATCCCGCATGGAGGCACAGGACTGCACATAATTACCGGTAGAAGCTGATGTCTTCTCCTCTGGAAAGGACAGCTTCTGGAGCAGGCTTGGCAAAAAAAAAAGAACCTGGGACAACTGGGCATGGAGCAACAGAACTTCGGAGTACAGGGCATGAAGAAGTTGGTTATCCTGGTTAGATGGAGATAGGACAAGATGATCCATACTCGTTCCAGAAAATTTTGAGTCCATAACAAGCGGATCTCCATTACATTAAGCAGGATGAGACTGAGGATTTTTTAAAGTGCAGAGTGGATGTTGATGCTCAAATCTGTTGGCCAGGGTAGGCATTATTACCTTGAGGGTTTTTCCCCGGTTGGTTCCATAGGCCCAGATCTAACTGTCACAAACTGCAAGTAATAGTGGGACCTGCCCCGGCTTCCAGGGAAGCAACAGACGAGCAGGAGTGAAGTAAAATAATGATTGACTTTAATAGGGGTTGTTGCACAAACCAGGAACAAGGGATAATCAACAATAACGAACAGTCTTTGTATTAAAGGAGGCAGAGGGACCAAGGGGAATGGATGAGCGATAGTGAGGATAAGAGTCAGTGAGCAGGGGTACACACTGACAGGTGTGACAAGGTAGCGAGTAATGAGTCTGAGTTGGTAGACGGTAAGATTGAGGTGTTACTTGGCTAGATACCCCTCCTGGGGTTACTTGGCTAGATACCCCTCCTGGGGTTACTTGGTTAGATGCCCCTCATGGGGTTACTTGGTTAAATACCCCTTCTGGGAGTTATTTGATTTGACACCCCATTCTCAGATTGTAAGTTCCTGGGCTTCCGTACAGGACAAAACAGCAGAAAGTGATTAGCGCCAGGACAGTAGAGACAGAGTCTATGGGTCAGTCTATATTGGCGCTCCTCCATCGAGAGAGGTTGATGGTACCCACCCCTAGTTTTGATACCAGCCCAGTGGCGCTGGGAAATTCTGGACTTCAGATGTTCTTGGGGAATTCCCAGACTGAAATTGGAGGTTAGTCCAGAACTTGACTGAGAGGACGACACCGGACCGAGTGTACTCGAATCCCGCATGGAGGCACAGGACTGCACAGAGTTACCGGCAGAAGCTGATGTCTTCTCCTCTGGAAAGCACAGCTTCTGGAGCAGGCTTGGCAAAAAAAAAAAAAGAACCTGAGACAGCTGGGCACGGAGCAACAGAACTTCAGGGTACAGGGCATGAAGAAGTTGGTTATCGTGGTTAGATGGAGATAGGACAAGATGTTCCATACTCGTTCCAGAAAATTTTGAGTCCATAACAAGCGGATCTCCATCACATTTAGCAGGATGAGACTGAGGATTTTTTGAAGTGCAGAGTGGATGTTGATGCTCAAATCTGTTGGCCAGGGTAGGCATTATCCCTTGAGGGTTTTTCCCCGGTTGGTTCCATAGGCCCAGATCTAACTGTCATGAACTGCGAGTAATAGTGGGACCTGCCCCGGGTTTCCAGGGAAGCAACAGACGAGCAGGAGTGAAGTAAAATAAAGATTGACTTTAATAGGGTTTGTTGCACAAACCAGGAACAAGGGATAATCAACAATAACGAACAGTCTTTGGATTAAAGAAGGCAGAGGGACCAAGGGGAATGGATGAGCGATAGTGAGGATAAGAGTCAGTGAGCAGGGGTACACACTGACAGGTGTGGACAAGGTAGCGAGTAATGAGTCCGGGTTGGTAGACAGTAAGATTGAGGTTGATTAGTCGAGAAGAATCCGGGTTTGGTAGACTGTAAGGTTAAGGTTGATTTGGGCGAGAAGGCTGGATTGCACTGCGGAATGGACCAGGACTGGATGGACAGGACCAGGACTGGATTGACTGTACCAGGATTTGGCAAGGCAGGACTGGATGCTGGAGTGAACCAGGATTTGGCAAGGCAGGACTGGATGCTGGAGTGAACCAGGACTTGGCAAGACAGGACTGGATGCTAGAGTGAATCAGGACAAGCATGCTGGGGTGCGCCGGACTGGCGTGCTGGGGTGCGCCGGACTGGCGTGCTGGGGTGCGCCGGACTGGCGTCCACCGGACTGGCGTGCTGTGGTGTGCCGGACTGGCATGCTGGGGTGCGCCTGACTGGCGTGCTGGGGTGCACCGGACTGGTGTGCACTGGACTGGTGTGCTGGGGTGCGCCGGACTGCGAGGACCACGGCACTGGAACCAGAAAAGGACCCAGGACAGCGGAACCTGGGGCAGCAGGACCAGGACGGCAGGACCAGGACTTACAGAGAAGGCACTGGATCAAGACTGGAATCTGCACGGCACTGGATCGGAGTCTGCAAGGCACAGGACTGGATCTGGCAAGGCACAGAACTGGATCTGGCAAGGCACTGGACTGGATCTGGCAAGGCACTGGACTGGATCAGGCAAGGCACAGGACTGGATCAGGCAGGGCACAGGACTGGATCAGGCAAGGCACAGGACAGATGAATCAGGACAGCCAGCTTCATGAAGACCCAGTAGATCTGGGCAATTAGGATAGAGTGCACAGGGTTTAAATAGAGCACCTTGCACCGATTGGCTGGAGGACTGGAGAAGAGGATCCTCATTGGCAGCTTAGTGTCACGTGAGTATTCCAAGATGGCGGCGCCCATGGACCGAAGGCACAGCTGATCCTGGCACCAGAACACACGTGGGACGCCAGCTGAAGATGTAGGGTCAGGCTTGGTAAGTATAGGAGACTGTCACTGTGCAGTGACAGTCTCTGAAATCCAAAGCTGCAGCACCGTAGGGAGAAGACTGCTGCCAGGAAGACGTCTGACAGGGTAAGTGCGGTGCTTGCAGCCACAGACCGTGACACCCTGACCTCACCTGAGGCTTTCGTGACTTATCTGGGACACAAGAGGTTAATCACAACAGCCACCTGGTCTGTTCTACAATGACTAATGACCCTTCTCCCACCCCAAATATGACTTATTACTAATGAACTGCCTCCACCAAGACTATTCCCAGGAGGACTTAGGTTCTCCTTTATCCAAATCAAACACACTTACACTTTATCAGAAATATCATGAACTCAGAATGACCCCTTCTGTTACCATTAAGTAGCGTTTAATAACCAAGCTGGTGTGACATAAATCCATAAGAACACAGAGACATGAACTTATTAATTGATATTTAATATGATAATAATCACAATGTTTATGTACAAAAGAATAATAAAATGGACATACAACATGCAAAACAGTTTCATGTAAAATAAAAGGGAAAAATACAGAAAGACTTACGCAAAACCATCCCTTCCTGGGACTTAGCAGATTACTTGGGAATATGGAACACTTCCTTCCTTCAAGAAGATTCCATGAAGTAAACAAAGTTATGTATCTCTACCAAACTTTTTAAGGAAAAATTGCTCCTCTCCAAACAGACCCCACCTTTGTGACAAGTGACAGGTTTGGGGTCTGGAGAGACTCTTCTTCATAGATCTGACTTTTATGACCCCCCCTTGGCCGTAACCCAACAAGAGCCATAACTTGGTCTGCCCGACTGCCTTCAAGCTAGGGCCATAAAACAAAACCAAATCTGGGCCAACTGAAGGTCACTCTATATACTGATATTTAATTTGTACACGTGAAATTTGATTATATCCTGACAACCCAGCTCTGTGATACATGGTCTTCCGCTTGAAGGCTGAGTTGCTGTTGTTTCTAAATACCTCCACTTTCTAATAATATCACATATAATATACAGTTACCTCCACTTTCTAATAATATCACATATAATATACAGTTGACAGTTGTTAGGGATTAAGTTTCACAATGTTATTGAAAAGGTAGCTTCCTATCACAGTATTAGACTTAGTCATCTTCATTTAGTATCACAAATGTTTGCAAATGTAGACTGCATGGCTAGGTGCTTGATTTTATACACCTGTGACAATGGTTTCCAAATAGTATATGTATTACATGTGGGGTGTATAAGGGGTTTGGAGATGGTATATAGTGCCAGATCCAGACTTACGGATCTGGCACTATAATAATTTTTGTGTGATTTTGTTGTCAACACATTCAACTATGTAAAGAACAAAGTATTTAATAAGAATATTTCATTCATTCAGATCTAGGATGTGCTATTTTAGTGTTCCCTTTATTTTTTTGAGCAGTGTATATAGTGTGCAATCCCCAGACTCCTAGTATAACCCACATGTGTATAAGGGTCTGGCATGACCCATACTATAACATATGAACTTAAAATACATTGAAATTTGTTCTTTTGAATTCATGTTTGTATAGATTTTTGAGATACTGCAAAAAACTTCCTTATTTGAAGAGTACAGTAGTCCTTTATAGAAATATTATGTTGGCGGCAGTCTCATTTGACACAGCACAATGATTAATCTTTCTTTTTTTCTTTGTTGGTTATTTAGCACATAATTGTAAAGTGTCCATTATCAATATTCAATCATACCGTTAACCAATCACCTTAATCTAGCTTTCAATTTATCATGAGTACAACTTTAGAATAAATCGCATCCATTTTTTACATGGGGCTTTAGAATGTCCCACTGAAAAAATGTTAATATTTAGGGCTAAATAAATGGTTTACTATATAGAGATCCCATCCAATCAGACTCATTTTGTGTTATCACAAGGAAAAGTAAAAAAAGTAAAAATAAATAAATATACTAATTATACAATATTATACAATATACTGTACAGTATATAAAACTCACATTTATTATGTAAAATGTTCAGACCACTAATATACCCCAGAGATATATCAATCACTGGGAACATTGGGCTGGATCCAGACTTAAGTAAGTGCTTGAAATTAGTTACTCCTGGGCTAAACCATGTTGATTGCAGGGGTAGTCAATTAATTGTATTCTTTGCATGCAGGGATATATCTTTGAATTTCTTACTGCACACAGATACTGACCAGCTTTACTATCACACTGTTATTTAGACTTGGGATAGGAAACCCCACCTTTCAACTCTAATACTGTTTGCAACAGATAAAATATTATTCCCCTGCAATCAACATAGTTTAGCCCAGGAATCATTAATTTCAAGCACTTACTTAGGTCTGAATCCAGTCCATTTTTTTTTAATCCTGCTTATGGCACTGTACAGTATGAAGTCAATGTTTAAGTATGTAATCAAACAAAACAATTTGGGCTCCAAAGTTCAAGTATACCATTTCACTTTTGGCAAGAACTAAAACATCAGTGGTAGTTTCCCTGGCAATAGTATTAAGTTTTAAGAGGAGATGAACAAAAACTAACAGCAAGGAAAAATGAGCAGGTTAAAAAGTCTGCATTAAGTGAAGTCCAATAAAAGTTTAAATGCTCTTATTTCTGACCCCATTCACCGAACATGCATGATCTATGAGTTTTCTATGTTAAAGGGATTACTTACTAAGATGTTCTTTTAAGGGAATGCAGAAATATCAAGGGTTTAGTGCAGCACTTTTCTTTGAACTGCCTACAAGTAAAATTACATATTACCAGATCTGGTATGCAAATAAAGAAGTACACATACAAGTAGTAATAATCAAGTAGTTTGGAGAATACATCATTCTGATGTCATATAGTACAAAAGAACTATGTATAACAATTAGTACATTAGTAGTCACCCCAGCTACTAGATGGCACCAAGGCTATATGCATAAATAACTGTCATGAACCAAGCTTAGCCCTGTTCCGAAATGGACCAAGGTGGGCAAGAGGTGTTGAGTTTAAGCACAAGCCAAGTGTTCACCAGAGCCCCTAATGGTGGAGATGGACTTAGGTGCAAGCAAGTGGCAGGTTGCGTCCCTCTGGTCAAGCACACATACACTGGGGCAGTGAACGGGATCTGAGGAGTGCAGGAGCAGTACAGACAGGTAGCGGAGATAAACAATAGTGAAGAATAGTCCCACACTTCAAAACCCATAAACTTAACAAAACAATAGCAAATACTATTCACAATTCTTTAATTGTAATCAGATAAAATAGCACACACTGCTAAATAATATTAAGCCAGAGACATGAGATAATTAAGCTGAAAGTTCTATGGCAAAAGACAGGCAATGATGCTGTGTAAATGGATGCTTCAAATAATGGTTTTGCCAGATGCTATTACATACTTTAAAACTTCTAAACACAATCCTAGGGCTGAATATGAAACAACAGAAGATCAACAGAGGATCAATATCAACACACTTTTTTATGCTCTTTAAGATCTATGGTAAAGACACAGGTTTAGGTGGATACTAGTGTTAACACATCAATATCAGAAATGCAACTGGTACAATATTTCACTGAAGAAAGATGTATATACCTTATACACTTTACTAGCATAGTTCTTTCTGATTAGTACCATGGTTAAGGCTTCTGAATACTCAGCCCAAGGTTTCGCACCCCAGCCAGGGGGGAATTATATCCAATGATCGCAGTAGTTGCAAGGCTCTGCAGGTTCATATATAGATAACAGTTTGTTACTCTGCATTAACTGGAGTTTGCAACATCCTGCAGGCTGTAACACTGGCACTCGCTGCAATGATCTGTTGATCAGAGTTTATGGCTGTCTGTAGATTAGATGTTGCAAACATTCTGCAGACTGACTTGTACAGAGCCCAGATAAGCAGCCTATGGAAGTAAGCTGGTAGAGGGGCTGTGGGATACAGTGTGCACTCTCTTTACCCATTTATTAGCCCATTAACATCCACCATCCACGTTCCAACTGCAGATAGACGAAAGCTCCTATTTAAAATAACAAACCACGCGTTTCACTCAGGGATAAATGGGCTTCATCAGTGTATAATGTTGTCCGAGGGTCAAGGCTCTTCCAGAGAGAAGTACATAAGTAAACTTGCAAGAAGTCAATAATAAAACTCATAATTGGATAATTGACTGCCATTAGTGGCTGGGAAGACATAATTGGAAAATAGTACGATTATGATTTTTCAAAGGGAGAATTTTTAAATAAACAGTTTAGCATCTAAATGTTCTTTAAGTCATAATTTAAGTCGTAATTTTTTTTTTTATAAATTATCATAACTGAACCATTGTATAATAAGCCTGGCACCAAAGGCTGAAATAACAAAAAATATACATTTGTAAATCTATAGAATATAGACTTAAATGAATACACAGCAAAGGAGTAATATCATTATGGTTACCGAAGGAAAAACAGGACACAAGGAGGAATGGAGAGAACCACGAGGAGATTGTAACAGATGGAACTATGAGGAGAGCTGGAACTACAGACAGTATATATGACCAGGAGCAAGGGAGCCATAGCACACAAGTGAACTTGAGAAAATGGATTTAGCAGGTGAATGATACATGTTGCTCTGACAAAAGTGTACAGTCAGTGAGGGGTTTAAATGAGGCATGTGGAGGAGTAAGATCAACAGAACAAGAATCTGCACTTGAATGGGACTATGCCTGCAGCTGAGAAGGAACACCAGGGGGAGCGGGAAAATTAAAAGAAGATCATATGATTGTCAAAGGTAAACAAACAGAATGGGTGCAAGGAAGGAGAACAGGCAGAGAATGCAAATATATATATTCTAGAGAAGCAAAAAATATCATTCAAGGCTTTCTCCGAAAACAGCCAAAGCATCGTCTTGGCTGCAACAAGCAATCCTTTGCTGACATAAAGAGACATGCGTTCTTTATAAACATTGACTGGAACCTGCTTGAAGAAAGAAAAGTGGCTCCCCCCTTCAAGCCCAACATTAGAAAGCACCCAAAATCTCAACGCATAAAGTTCACACCAATAGCAGCACACAAACTACGGCAGATTGACCAATCAGAGTTTGAAGGCTTTGATTACGTAAATCCAAAGTGGCTTTAAAATCAACCCAGATGCTACTGTCCATGAAAGAGGAATGTCCAAGTCAGAGCGCGAAAGGACTATCTTCCAAAATTCTTAAATGTTTCTGTTCATTTAATTTTCTTTAATAAATGTTTTAATCCAACCCAGAAGTGTTTATAATATTTTGCCTCTGTCTGTTCTCACGTTGTTGACTCATACAAAATATATGAAGATGCGCAACATCTATCTATCTATCTATCTATCTATCTATCTATCTATCTATCTATCTATCTATCTATCTATCTATCTATCTATCTATCTATCTATAACAAAAAACAAGACATGGCCTGGCACTTTAGCCATTACTCAGTTACTAATCATGAACTTCTATATATATAAACAGATATACGGTACTCATCCAGATCTGTCAAAACTTGCTCAGGTGCACTGCCAGGGCGATAGATAGGATAAGCAAGGAATGGAGGCACTCAGAGACTTGATACAAAAGCAGTCAGACTTAATCCAATCCAACATTTCAGTAGACTGATCCACTATCTTTAGGGATAACAATATCAACACAGAACTATCACTATACAGATATATAATAAACATAACTCACCCCCCTGTGGTGCTGCGTCGACTGGGTTAGCGGGCAGCGTCGATCCGGCCGTCGCACCTTGCATGACGTCACGGACAGGGGCGGCCGCAGACTGCTGTAACCCAGGAAACCGGCAGGCTTCCCCAGTGTAACAGACGGGCTGCATGACGCTAGACGATATGCTGTTGCTAGGGCAACGGGAACTCCGCTGCTCACACGCTGTGGAAAACAGTGAAACAAAATCAGTAACCATAACCAATGGCGGGCAAAATATATATGAAAACATATATCAAGCATAAATAAAGCAAAGGGGCAAATCAACAATAAATAATAAATAATGTATATGAATAAAAATAAATATGAAAGACCAAGAAAAAGCACAAACATAATAAAAATCTAAGTAGATTTGTTTGCATAGTTATATTGATCTATAGAAAAGCCTATTCAACAACATAAAGAATGTAAATAAAAAATAAAAATGTGAAAATGAAAAAATGAAAGGAGGTGGAAAAAAGCATATCACAAAAAGCAGTTCGGTTGCAAGAACTCGTTGAGACCTCACGGATGTACGCAGTCCAAAGTGAATATTCACTTTGATTCTAGTCGCAATAGCGCCTTGTCTCTATCCAGGGCCGGTGCTAGGGTGTTCGGCGCCT
>WWET01011346.1:1523-13890 GCA_011038615.1 Limnodynastes dumerilii
TAATGTGTGTAATGTATATAATGTATGTAATGTGTGTAATGTATGTACTGTAATGTGTGTAATGTGTATAATGTGTGTAATGTCTATAATGTATATAATGTGATGTATATAATGTATGTAATGTATATAATGTATATAATGTATATAATGTATGTAATGTATATAATGTATATAATATATGTAATATATGTAATGTGTATAATGTATGTAATGTATGTAATGTATATAATGTATGTAATATATGTAATATATGTAATGTATGTAATGTATATAATATATGTAATGTATATAATGTATGTAATGTATGTAATGTGTGTAATGTATGTAATGTATGTAATGTCTATAATGTGTGTAATGTATGTAATGTATGTAATGTATATATTATATTTAATGTATGTAATGTATGTAATGTCTATAATGTGTGTAATGTATGTAATGTATATAATGTATATAATATTTGTAATGTATGTAATGTCTATAATGTGTATAATGTATATAATGTATATAATGTGTGTAATGTATATAATGTATGTAATGTGTGTAATGTATATGTCTATAATGTGTGTAATGTCTATAATGTATGTAATGTATATAATGTGTGTAATATATATAATGTATGTAATGTCTATAATGTGTGTAATGTATATAATGTATGTAATGTAATGTATGTAATGTCTATAATGTGTGTAATGTATATAATGTATGTAATGTGTGTAATGTATGTACTGTAATGTGTGTAATGTATATAATGTGTGTAATGTATGCAATGCATATAATGTATGTAATGTATATAATGTGTGTAATGTCTATAATGTATATAATGTGATGTATGTAATGTATGTAATGTATATAATGTAATGTATGTAATGTATGTAATGTATATAATGTATGTAATGTGTGTAATGTATGTAATGTATATAATGTATATAATGTGTGTAATGTAATGTAGAATGTGTGTAATGTATATAATGTATGTAATGTATATATATAATGTAATGTATACAATGTATGTAATGTATATATTGTATATAATGTATGTAATGTATATAATGTATGTAATGTGTGTAATGTATAGAATGTGTGTAATGTATATAATGTATGTAATGTATATATTGTATATAATGTATGTAATGTATATAATGTATGTAATGTGTGTAATGTATATAATGTGTGTAATGTATGCAATGTATATAATGTATGTAATGTATATAATGTGTGTAATGTCTATAATGTATATAATGTATTTAATGTATGTAATGTATGCAATGTATGTAATGTATGTAATGTATATAAAGTATATAATGTATATAATGTAATGTATGTAATGTATATAATGTATGTAATGTATGTAATGTATATAAAGTATATAATGTAATGTATATAATGTATGTAATGTGTGTAATGTATGTAATGTATGTAATGTATATAATGTATGTAATGTATGTAATGCATATAATGTGTGTATTGTCTATAATGTATATAATGTTTTTAATGTATGTGATGTATATAATGTATATAAAGTATATAATGTAATGTATGTAATGTATATAATGTATGTAATGTATGTAATGTATACAATGTATGTAATGTATGTAATGTATATAATGTATATAATGTATGTAATGTATATAATGTGTGTATTTTCTATAATGTATATAATGTTTTTAATGTATGTAATGTATATAATGTATATAAAGTGTATAATGTATATAATGTAATGTATGTAATGTATGTAATGTATGTAATGTATATAATGTAATGTATGTAATGTATGTAATGTATATAATGTGTGTAATGTATGTAATGTATGTAATGTATATAATGTATATATTGTATGTAATGTCTATAATGTGTGTAATGTAGATAAGCTATGAAGGCACTGTAAGGCTGGTAAATAAATATAAAGACGTTGTTGTTTACTGCTTGAGATCCAATGTTTCAGACCCCCTTTATTGGGTATTTCTTCAGGGTGCAATATACAGAAAAAATGCAAACAGACAAAGATATATATACATACACATAAATCTTACCCTCCTCTGTGTGACCAATAGAACGTGTGCCTGACAGTGGCGGGACGAGCACCGTCCGACTTGCGTGTGATGATGTCAGTCCCGGGACCCCACTGCCATGGCAACACTAAAAAATGAATAAACCAAAAATGAGAAAAAAAATCTAAAGAAAAATAAGTGCCAAACACCAAACGGGATTAACTAAAAACATCGGTCGGCAGCGTTATACCAATATAACAGAATTGCTGCCAGATCGCTAATGAAGCAATAAGATGACTGCACGGAACGATGGCTATATATATAGAAGTAAGCTCGAGGAAACAGAAAACTTATAGAAAGCGCAACAAAGTTACTAACTAACATGCGGACGTCTGAAAAATATGGTGCTGAAGGGGAGCACTGAATCCCTAATGCACAAGAGCATGGTCACACGTAGGCGGGCAATATAATATTATCAGCATCGTTGAATGACACGTGGACATATGTAACAACTGGATCGGCACCACACAACATAGCTAAATCAGCATGGCAGAGTCCCAATAATGTATATGTACTGAAGCATATAACAACAAATGATTCCCCCGATTACCTATTGGCCACCATTGATGTTTCTAGCCTGTATACGTCCATCCCACATGTGGATTGACTACAGGCAATCAAACAAGCACTTGTGCATCATCCTGATGCCCTGAGACCGGACAGTAGTCTACTTTTGAGTCTTCTCAGATTCACTTTAAGTAAAAATTATTTTTTATTCAATGGCAAACATTATCTGCAGCTTAACAGCTGCACAATGGGGTCCATCGTTTGCCAATATTTTCATGGAACAGTATGAAAAGGCACACCTGTATCAGGACCCTAGATTTCAATCACATTGTAGATTTTTTGTCCTCTACATTGACAACATTTTTCTCATCTGGCAGGGCACTGAAGAGAGCTTGTCACAGTTTATTACGGAACTTAATGCCCTTCCAACACCCATCAAATTTACCTTTGAAATAAGTGCCACTGAAATCCATTTTCTGGATGTATGGATATGTGTCTCTGATGGCCACTTCACTACAACCATTTTCTAAAAACCTACTGATCGGAACAACCTTTTTACTTGCCACATCCCATCATCCACCAGCTTTGATCCAGGGACTACCATACTCCCAGCTGCTGAGAATACATAGAATCACTAATGACCTCTCCACTTGGGAGCTTCAAATGGATCAGATGATTTCTAATTTTGTAGACAGGGGCTACAACCTGCAATCCCTCACTGAAATAAAGAACAAAATACGGGAGATCCCCAGGAGCTCTCTACTTGACTCTGCACCTAATTAATTACAGAAACTGGAGAATACCATCCCATGGGTCCAGACCTTCAACCCTACAAGTCATCACACCAAAAAGGTAACTAAACGGATGTGGCCGATTGTTACCAGTGATGTGGATCTCAAATGCCTCAGCAAGTACCAGTTAATGCCTAGCTACAAGCGTGGGAAGAACCTGCAAGATTTTCTTGTACACACTGACATCACAGCCCGTACACCAGGATGGGATGTTTCGCCTGCCCTAATTGTACCACCTGCAGTTATATGGTATCATGCTAATTTTTCATGCACCCTCACTCAAATAAAAAATACCACATCAGACATTATGTGACGTGCACCATCTCCCACGTTATTTATATGATTACATGCCCATGTGGTCTTGCATATATTGGCGACAGTTCTGGGAGAGGATGGCGCTACACAGATCTGCCACACGGGCAGCCATAGCTAGCGGCACATCAGATCAACCAGTGGCCAGACAAATTGTGTAATTCCAACACAGCATGGCCACTTTAAAATACAGAATAATTGACCACATACCTCCATTACCTAGAGGGGGGGACCGAGACCTAATCCTCCTGCAGAGGGAGACTACATGGATTCATAGACTCAATACTGTAGCTCCTTTGGGCCTCAATGAGAACTTAAGTTTAACTTGCTTTTTATAACTCTTCAGGGCACAGTTGTGTTGAATGTTTATTCCATGTTTTCAGATGTCGTGGTTGCTCATAGCTTGTTCTGGTTGTGATACCTACTCTCTTTGCATGCATTATATCCTCTCATTTTTTATTTTTTTGTTTTCTTTTTGGTTTTCTTTGGCTATTGCATTAGAGACCAATTGGAGTTGAGCCTATCCATCTATAGGATCATCCGGATGTATTCACGTACACCCAACTTGTATTCTCTTTTTTGTCATCTGTATTTTTGCCACACATCGCTCATTGGTGTAAACCCCACTGATTGGGGTTGTTTTTAGGTGTCGCTTAACTCTAATTTAACTCCATTCATCATTTGTTGACAGCATTATGTCATATTTTAGTTGATTTACAGGCATGCCTTTTTTGTATTTTTTGTATACTTTATTGTTTTTCCTTATAGAGCTCCACTCCACAGGTATATTTTGTCCCCCCCTTCTACAAATTCATTATACTGAACTTATGTTTCATCTTTGGGAACTTTACACGCCGCCGGTATTGCCGGGGTGCACCTTGATGTGATTATCATTTGTTGTTATGTGCTTCAGTACATATACATTATTGGGACTCTGCCATGCTGATTTAGCTATGTTGTGTGGTGCCGATCCAGATGTTACATATGTCCACGTGTCATTCAACAATGCTGATAATATTGTATTGCCCGCCTACGTGTGACCACGCTCTTGTGCATTAGGGATTCAGTGCTCCCCTTCAGCACCATATTTTTCAGATGTCCGCATGTTAGTTAGTAACTTTGTTGCGCTTTCTATAAGTTTTCTGTTTCCTCGAGCTTACTTCTATATATATAGCCATCGGTCCGTGCTGTCATCTTATTGCTTCATTAGCGATCTGGCAGCAATTCTGTTATATTGGTATAACGCTGCCGACCAATGTTTTTAATTAATCCCGTTTGGTGTTTGGCACTTATTTTTCTTTATATTTTTTTTCTCATTTTTTGTTTATTCATTTTTTAGTGTTGCCATGGCAGTGGGGTCCCGGGACTGACGTCAACACACGCGAGTCGGAGGGTGCTTGTCTCGCCACTGTCAGGCACACGTGCTATTGGTCACACGGAGGAGGGTAAGATTTATGTGTATGTATATATATCTCTGTCTGTTTGCATTTTTTCTGTATATTGCACCCAATAAAAGGGGTCTGAAACATTGGATCTCATGCAGTAAACAACAACGTCTTTATATTTATTTACCAGCCTTACAGTGCCTTCAAAGCTTACATTTCTATATTTCCACGGAAGAATTCCTGTTTGAGTGGCACGTAAGCACATTTAGCAAGAACTGTTAACTGAGAGTGCCTGTGCATTGCAAACGTTAATGTGTGTAATGTATATAATGTATGTAATGTATAATATATATAATGTATGTCATGTATATAATGTATGTAATGTGTGTAATGTATGTAATGTGTGTAATGTGTGAAATGTATGTAACGTGTGTAATGTATATAATGTATGTAATGTATATAATGTGTGAAATGTATGTAACGTATGTAATGTATATAGAGTATGTAATGCATGTAATGTATATAATGTATTTAATGTGTGTAATGTATGTAATGTATGTAATGTATATAATGTATATAATGTATGTAATGTATATAATGTATGTAATGTAAGTAATGTGTGTAATGTATATAGTGTATGTGATGTATGTAATGTATATAATGGGGTAGATCCAGAACTACGTGTGCCATACGTTTATTCGCGGAGCGTATTTTTGTGCGCGTAAGTTCACTACACTCCCCTTGGCATGCCCCTTGCACGGACGTATTTTGTCAAGATACGCTTCCCAAACCTTACCTTAACTTTTTCACACGTAACCGCTGTCATACGCACACGTACGTATGGGCTGAACGAATTTACGCAGCTAAGCACGCCCATACTGTACACTTTAAATACCGCCCCCCGCCTACTTCATGTATTTCAGACGTATTTTCGAGTAACGTAAATGTGACACGCCCACACGTAAGTATTTACGTGACATATGCGTGAATGGCCCGTACGTCCACCATTACGCTTCGTGAATGTGCGTATTTTCTATGGTGCGCATGCGCAGTGCGTTCTAAACAGCGATTGGGTGCGCATGTGCGTTCTAAACAGCGATTTTACGTCTCCGCCACGCGTAAATTCGCTTTGAAGCGTTGTTTTGGATCAGGCCCAATGTATGTAATGTATGTAATATGTGTAATGTATGTAATGTATATAATGTATGTAATGTGTGTAATGTATATAATGTATGTAATGTATATAATGTATATAATGTATATAATGTATGTGATGTGTGTAATGTATATAATGTATATAATGTATGTAATGTGTGTAATGTATCACCACACATCGTGACCCTCAGTGATAAATCACCACACATCGTGACCCTCAGTAATAAATTGCCACACATCGTGCCCCTCAGTAATAAATCACCACACATCGTGCTCCTCAGTAATAAATCATCACACATCGTGCCCCTCAGTAATAAATCGCCACACATCGTGCCCCTCAGTAATAAATCGCCAAACATCATGCCCCTCAGTGATAAATCACCACACATCATGACCCTCAGTAATAAATCACCACACATTGTGCCCCTAAGTAACAAATAAAAAGTACTTTACATATTCTTTCAATATTAAAAAAAATCCTTGTATAATTATAAAAGCCTTCCGCGGCATGCTCTTATCACATAGCATATAATGCTAGAAGCATGCCCTTGTGTTTCCGGGAATGCTGTGCCTTTTAGTACCATAATTGGTAGCATGTCAAGGGCTAGTGGCATGTCGCATCAGAGAGATAATAATAATAATAATAATAATAATAATAATAATAATAATAATATGAACATTCTATATAATAACTCATATTGTGCCCCACAAGACAAACTAATTCATATGGTACCCCTTAATAAACAATCATATATATAGTGCCACGTAATATAGCATCATACATATAGTGCCCCGTAATATAGAATCATACATATAGTGCCCCGTAATATAGAATCATACATTTAGAGTGCCCTGTTATATACAGTCATAAAAACTTTGCCTCATAAGATACCATTATACATATATTTCCCACTGAGATACCATTATATGAATATTATATGACTGTATAATAAAGGGCACTATATGTATGATAGGATCTTACTGGGCACTATATGTATGATTGTATAAAACTGGCACTATATGTATGACGTTATAATATTGGCACTATATGTATGATGGTATAATACTGGCACTATATGTATGATAGTATAATATGGAACACTGTATGTATGATGGTATAATACAGGCACTATACGTATGATGTTATAATATTGGGCACTATATTTATGACTGTATATTCCGAGGCACTATATGTATGACGGTATAATATGGGGCACTATATGTATGACTGCATATTATGAGGCACTATATGTATGATGATATAATATTGGGCACTATATGTATGATGGTACAATATGGGGCACTATATGTATGATGGTATAATATGGGGCACTATATGTATGATGTTATAATATTGGCCACTATATGTATGATGCTATAATACGGAGCACTATATGTGTGATGGTATGATACATGCACTATATGTATGACTGTATATTACGAAGCACTATATGTATGATGGTATAATATGGGGCACTATATGTATGATGGTATAATACTGGGCACTATATGTATGTCAGTATAATATTAAGCACTATATGTATGATGATATAATACTGGTCACTATATGTATGAATGTATATTACGAGGCACTATATGTATGATGGTATAATATGGGGCACTATATGTATGATGGTATAATACTGGGCACTATATGTATGTCAGTATAATATGAGGCACTATATGTATGATGATATAATACTGGGCACTATATGTATGACTGTATATTACGAGGCACTATATGTATGATGTTATAATATTGGGCACTATGGGATATTCACACTTAAGAATATGCGTAATTTTAGGTGCATATATTTAAGAACGGATGCACTGCACATACATAGTAAGTTTTATACGTTGTTTACGTTGGACTTACGCATGAAATTACGTACTTATAAATTACGCACCTAAAGTCTCTAGGTTCGTAATAACATACGCAAAAAGGGGCGTTCTGTAAATAAGTATCTAGGCAGATACGCAGATTTGGGTGGAGAGAAGCATTTAAATTACCAAATGAAGGTGCGGTTATGAAGTTAGGTTCCTAAGTACTATCCCTACGCATTCAAATGCGAACCTACAGTTAAGGGAGCACTATGGCACTCGTAAGTCACATAAGAACCTAAAAACCGGGGGCGTGCTGAGGGAGTTTCATTGCTATTAGGTGCGTATATTTAGGTACCTATCGCATTCTTAAGTCTGAATCAGGCCCTATATGTATGGCGGTATAATACGGGGCACTAGATGTATGGTGTTATAATACTGGGCACTATATATATGATGGTATAATATGGGCCACTATATGTATGATGATATAATACAGGGAACTATATGTATGATGATATAATACGGGGCACTATATGTATGACGTTATAATACAGGGCACAATATAATACAGGGCACTATGTGTATGATGGTATAATACAGGGCACTATATGTATGATGATATAATACTGGACACTATATGTATGATGATATAATACGGGGCACTATATGTATGATGGTATAATACTGGACACTGTATGTATGATGATATAATACAGGACATTATATGTATGATGGTATAATATGGGGCACTATATGTATGATGATATAATACGGGGCACTATATGTATGACGGTATAATATGGGGCACTATATGCATGATGGTATAATACAGGACATTATATGTATGATGGTATAATACAGGACATTATATGTATGATGATATAATATGGGGCACTATATGTATGATGTTATAATATTGGGCACTATATGTATGTTGTTATAATATTAGGCACTATATGTATGATGGTATAATATGGGGCACTATATGTATGATGTTATAATATTGGGCACTATATGTATGATGGTATAAGACAGGACACTGTATGTATGATGGTATAATATTGGACACTATATGTATGATGTTAAAATATTGGGCACTATATGTATGATGGTATAATATTGGGCACTATATGTATGATGGTATAATATTGGGCACTATATGTATTATGGTATAATATGAGGCACTATATATATGATGGTGTAATATTGGGCACTATATGTATGATGGTATAATATGAGGCACTATATGTATGATGGTATAATATTGGACACTATATGTATGATGGTATAAAATTGGGCACTATATGTATGATGGCATATATGAGGCACTATATGTATGATGGTATAATATTGGGCACTATATGTATGATGGTATAATACAGGACATTATATGTATGATGGTATAATATGGGGCACTATATGTATGATGGTATAATACTGGGCACTATATGTGTGATGGTATAATACTGGGCACTATATGTATGATGGTATAATACAGGACATTATATGTATGATGGTATAATAAGGGCACTATATATATGATGTTATAATATTGTGCACTGTATGTATGATGGTATAATACAGGACATTATATGTATGATGGTATAATAAGGTCACTATATGTATGATGTTATAATATTGGGCACTATATGTATGACTGTATATTACGAGGCACTATATGTATGATGGTATAATAAATAAATAATAAATATAAGGGTATCCTAAATTGTAAACTAAATTGAGGGTAAATAGGGTCTAGGTACAGTATAGTTTTGAATAAACAAATGGGCAGACTAGATGGGCCATGTGGCTCTTATCTGCCGTCACTTTCTATGTGCTATGTTTCTATGTTTCTATGACATTGGGAGGGGGCTGCAGAGACATAATGGGAATATTGAGGGCTACAGAGACATGATGGGGATACTGAGGGACTGCAGAGGCATGATGGGGATAGTGAGGGTCTTCAGAGACATGATGGGAATAGTGAGGGGCTGCAGAGACATGATGGGGATACTGAGGGACTGCAGAGACATGATGGGGATACTGAGGGACTGCAGAGACATGATGGGGTTAGTTAGGGGCTGCAGAGACATTATGGGGAAATTGGGGGGCTGCAGAGACATGATGGAGATACTGAGGGACTGCAGAGACATGATGGGGGTGGGGAGGGATGGGGAAATTGGGGGGCTGCAGAGACATGATGGGGATACTGAGGGACTGCAGAGACATGATGGGGATAGTGAGGGTCTGCAGAGACATGATGGGATATTGGGAGACTGGAGACACATTAGCGGGAGTACATGCAAGGGGGAGAGATTAGATCAGTGATGGCTAACCTGTGACACTCCAGGTGTTGTGAAACTACGAGTCCTAGCATGCCTTGACTGCAAAAGCATAGCAGATACCTGACAAAGCATGATGGGAAGTGTAGTTTCACAACACCTGGAGTGTCACAGGTTAGCCATCACTGGATTAGATGAATATATACACTGTACACACACACAAACTGGATAATTAAGTGTTTACAAGTCTGTGCTTCTATTGTATTATTGTTACAAATGTTTTCTGTTTTGTGACTGCATTGCATTTTTTTAACTGCATTCAGGTTACAAGAATGTTAAATTTATTGTACAGTGGTCGGAAGAATGCAGTCTGTATTGTAAGGTGGCCTGTATGGTATAGCGGTCACTAGGATAATGCCTTTACGGTATATGCCCCTAAGATATATAGTCTGTATTGTGTTGCAGTTTTTAGGATGAAATGGGATTTGTATAGTGGAGGTTAGAATGCTGCCTGTATTGTATAGTAGCGGCTATCATTTGCTTTCTTTAATTATGTTTACAAGATTGTGTTTTATGATGCTTACATATATACTATACTCTAGTAACTATAATGATAATTTGTTAAACAGGTGGGCGCAAATTTAATGTTTGCAGGGAGGCGCCAAACACCCTAGCACCGGCCCTGTGTGTGTATTATATATAGGATGTCTGGATAGTGTGAGATATATATGTATATTATATATAAGATGTCTGGTGTCTGGAAATTGTGAGATATGTGTGTGTATTATATATAAGATGTCTGGAGCCTGGAAAGTGTGAGATATGTGTGTGCATTATATATAACATGTCTGGAGTCTGGATAGTGTGAGATATGTGTGTACATTATATATAAGATGTCTGGATAGTGTGAGATATATATCTATATTGTATATAAGATGTCTGGATAATGTGAGATATCTGTGTGCATTATATTTAAGATGTCTGGTGTCTGGAAAGTGTGAGATATGTATGTGCAATATATATATAGGATGTCTGGATAGTGTAAGATATGTGTGTGCAATATATATAGGATGTCTCGATAGTGTGAGATGTGTGTGTGCATTATATATAAGATGTCTGGATAATGTGAGATGTGTGTGTGCATTATATATAAGATGTCTGGAATCTGGATAGTGTGAGATATGTGTGTGTATTATATATAAAATGTCTGGATAGTGTGAGATATGTGTGTGTATTATATATAAGATGTCTGGTGTCTGGAAAGTGTGAGATATGTGTGTGCAATATATATAGGATGTCTGGATAGTGTGAGATATATATCTATATTGTATATAACATGTCTGGATAGTGTGAGATATATGTGTATATTATATATAAGATGTCTGGAGTCTGGATAGTGTGGGATATGTGTGTTTATTATATATAAGATGTCTGGATAGTGTGAGATATGTGTGTATATTATATATAAGATGTCTGGAGTCTGGATAGTGTGAGATATGTGTGTGTATTATATATAAGATGTCTGGATGGTGTGAGATATATGTGTGTATTATATATAAGGTGTCTGGATAGTGTCAGATATGTGTGTGCATTATATATAAGATGTCTGGAGTCTGGATAGTGTGAGATATGTGTGTATTATATATAAGACGTCTGGAGTCTGGATAGTGTGGGATATATGTGTGCATTATATATAAGATGTCTGGATAGTGTGGGATATGTGTGTGTATTATATATAAGGTGTCTGGATAGTGTCAGATATGTGTGTGCATTATATATAAGATGTCTGGAGTCTGGATAGTGTGGGATATGTGTGTTTATTATATATAAGATGTCTGGATAGTGTGTGATATATGTGTGTATTATATATAAGATGTCTGGATAGTGTGTGATATATGTGTGTATTATATATAAGATGTCTGGATAGTGTGTGATATATGTGTGTATTATATATAAGATGTCTGGATAGTGTGTGATATATGTGTGTATTATATATAAGATGTCTGGATAGTGTGTGATATATGTGTGTATTATATATAAGATGTCTGGATAGTGTGAGATAT
>WWET01011347.1:1998-15191 GCA_011038615.1 Limnodynastes dumerilii
ATATATATATATATATAGATAGTTTATTCATAAATACAAAATACAATATGGTACAATAAAAATTCATAAAAACAAATGCATGAATAAATGAATACACTACACCATATTAGATAAACAACACCATAAGGCCAGTATACTGATATTTAGAAGAGTGCCCTAACTGGAACTGATACAACCTGTTGCTCAAAAAAATATGGCAACAATACACTCATTCATTTAATCACACTCTGAAAAAGTTACATAAGTGTCAGGTTCTTCTGGATAGTACAAACTTGCTTGATTTGTTTAAAAAGTAACAGATGAAATTCAATAGCATCGCACATTCAGTACATAGAGAGCTAAACTTGAGGCCACTGGGCTCTCTCAAATTGCAAAAAATATGTAAAGAAAAGTGATTACCATATATTGGAGGCCCCTCTACTTAACATCCAATATATAGCTTTATTATTAAACGCTATTCAAATGCAAACATTTTTATTTATGAAATGTATCATAATCTAATTTAAAATATTATTTTTCTATTTATTTTGGTTTACTATTGAAAAGGGGAAAATGCATTATAAAAAATGTATAACAATATAAATAATAATGGGTTAGATTCTGACCTCCAAGCGTTTTACATGCGGACAGAGGGCTGGCGGTCTCCCGTCACGTGGTTATGGCAGCGTAACCTTAAGTTTCCCGAGCAGATAGCGGTCCGTACGACACATAAGTTCTTAAACCTGCGCCTATTGTAAAATTTAAAGGTTCCACCCGCCCACCTTACTGAGCTTAGGGTATGGGCCGCCCTGTTGGACAGATCTCCAGGCGTACGGAAAAAGTACAGTTCGCCTGGAGATTTGTATTGTATTGTAACATTTGACGCACTGCCAGAAAATCACCCGATGTACGGAACTCCGAATCCTGCCCTGTAATAGTATTTTATTTTACCTACTATATATAATAATAAAATAATTTATTTCTGAAATGTAATTATATTAAATAAAATATGGTATATTAACATTTATTACTACATGCTATAAGAACTGACAAACAAAAAAACGAGCAACAGCTGACACCCCACCCCACAGTACCCAACACACACATTGAAATAAACACATGGACAACTTTATTGGCTTTTAAAAGGGGGCACAGGTTTATTAATCATAAATTGATGCAGATTGAAAGACTATAAAATTTGGGGTTGAAGCAGAAGGTGGCATATAGCAGGTAGGTGTCACCTCAGGAAACTTAAACTGACAATTATAAGTCATCAAACAAGGCGCCCCCACCACCCCCCAAAATCCTCGGCTCCACCAGTTCAATTGCACTCCCCAACTTGTGTGAGGTGGCAGACAAGGACCCCATCGTGGAGCAGGTGACCTGGTGTTTCCCAGAAGGGTGCACCTCTGCTCAGCAGACATTTCCCCACTTTTTTCTCAGTTGCAATCTCCGGCCAGAAAATGTGAATTGCGATAAAAGGGCCATCAGAAAGTTCCTTTTCGGATGTCCCTTTTTCGAATACTTAACATTTTCTACTTTTTTTTATGAAAATGGGCATACTTCACCCATTCACTTTCGCAATTCCCGATATCCCTCCGCCGCACCTCCGCCGGACCAAGGGACAGGTGAGTGAACTATCTATGTGGGGTAGAGAGGGTTAGAGTCAGGCTGTAGGGGAAGGAGGGGTAGGGTCAGGCTGCAGGGGAGGGAGGGAGGGTTAGGGTTAGGGTCAGGCTGACCGGAAGGGAGGGTTAGGGTAGTGAGAGGGGAGGGTTAGGGTTAGAATTAGGGAAAGGAGTGGGGGACTATGGGCCTGATCCAGACCTACGACCGCAATCGCCCGCGAGCGTAGCGAAAGTTCGCCCGGGGGTAAAAACTTGCACGCCCATAACACTCCCATTGATTGTATCAGCTTACGCCGGCTGAACCCTACCCTAAGATTTTCCAGCGTACGTGCGAATTTTCGTACCGATACGCTGGTCGTACTGGGCTTAGCACGCCCATACTGTACAATTTAAATGGCTATCCCCGCCTCTGTGTAGTAACTCGAGCGTCCAGACTATCGTCGTAAAAAACGCATGCCCCTTGAGCGAAAAATACGCTGAAAATTCGCTCGCTATACGCTCATGTCCTTCGGTCGACCGGAAGTTGTCATACTACACATGCGTATTGCGTTTTTTTTCACGAATTTTCGCTTACGTACTATCGATTGCGGCCGTAGGTCTGGATCAGGCCCTATGTTTACTAACCAAGGAAACAAAGCTTTCGGTGCTTCGTGGAACGATTACTATGCCTCATCGAGGCATATGCAATCGAAATCCCAGTCAGTTCGCAACTGGAAACGGCTGTTTCTAAAATCAGCCGTCCGGACTGGAGCCCCACACAACTTTTTTCTGTGCCAACAATAACAAAATGGTGACAACCCACCTCTACCGCCAACCCATGCCCCATCTGAAAAGGAAAATTACATGTTAATATACATCCTAGCCAAATGGGGAGGAAGAACGAAATTCTCCACAGAGAGTGACACACCCAAACATACAACACCTTATAAGCACTATGTAACCTGACCCAAACCCACCCATATTAAACTACCCAATCAAACCCAGGCTCTATTAGCATATTCTCATTCCCAAACCAATCAATCTGCCAATCAGAAGGATGCACTAATGAAACCTCATTGTGATAAAACCGGCCTGCCCAGAAAACGTAAGAATGCCCCAGGATCCAGGCCGAGCTGCCCCGAGGCACAACATCTGCAATAAACAAAACAAAATATTCCAAATAATCAGTAAGATTCCTTAAAACCTCTAAAGTAACACGAAACATGACAAACACACAGCCACTAAAACAAGTCCACCATCATACATAACTGGGAAAACACATAAGGAAAAGGGGGCAGAGGGAATGGAAACCAAAGTGAAACCAACGAGGGTAAACAACTTCTGAAACCCCCAAGGCCTTCAATAGCTAATCAGAAGTCCTCACTAAGGGGGAAAACACAGGAGAAAATCCCCTCGTGCCCCCCGAAGACAAGCGATCAGATCTATCTCACCTTGGCTTCCCTTTCCCCCATCATTACTACTCACCTCGACGAATACCTACAAGAAAAACTTAGCACTAATTCAGAACTTAAATTGAACAAATGCGAAAAAGAACAGCTAAGCAGTAGCATTACAAATCAGTTATAAGTTAAATGACTATTATTTTATATTACTATATTATTATTATAATTATTATCACTATTATTATTATTACTATATATTATTATCACTATTATCATTCATATTATAATTGTTCTTAATAGTTATAAAATTAAGCATTTAAATCTTTGATCTTCTTTTTCTTCTTCTTTTTCTTGGTGACTGCAAAAGACAAAATACAAAAGATTTTCCCATACTCTTTTGTAGAATATTACGCAATCATTGTATTCTTACACTCCAAAGAGTGTTTTTGAAACCTAATAAAGTATATCATAGTGACATTTTTTGGTTGATTTCAGGCATCTACCTTTGGGCAAGAGAAACTTGTTTTACAGGTAATGAATATGCAGCCATGGTGAAGCACCTTCATTAGCATGCATAACTACACCCCCAGTCCTTCATTAGCATGCCTATCCCCACCCCTGGTCCTACATTAGCATGGCTAACCCTGCCCCCGGTCCTTCATTAGCATGCCTATCCCTGCCTGTTTGGCAGAAATTAAATATGCAGAAGTGAACATCTGTCACGTGTATATGTTAATATTAATTGTCTTATGTAATTGACTTGCATTTTTGTGATGTGTAGAAGATGATCAGACAGCCTTGCATTTCCTTTAGAAACATAGAAACATAGAAAGTGACGGCAGATAAGAGCCACATGGCCCATCTAGTCTGCCCATTTGTTTATTGAAAACTATACTGACCCTAGACCCTATTTACCCTCAATTTGGGTTTCAATTTAGGATACCCTTATATTTATCCCAAGCATGTTTAAATTGCTCTACTGTATTGGCCTCAACCACCTCAGACGGGAGAATATTCCATTTATCTATCACCCTTTCAGTGAAGTAATTTTTCCGCACATTTCCTTTGAATCTACCGCCCTCCAGTTTATATCCATGCCCTCGTGTTCTATTACACCTTTTCTTTTGAAAAATGGTACCCTCCTCTCCTCTTTAAAACCGCGTGTACGAAATCTATGTTGCAAGAAGTAACGTAGATTACGTTTCAAAATTACAGCGCATGCGCAGTAGCACTTTTCGCAGAACTCTGGCCTCAATTGCATTGCGGCCGGAGCTCTGAATCCGGCCCATGGCCTCCAGAACTGAACACAGTATTAGCTGCTATCATGTCCCCCCTCTCCCTTTTCTGCTCCAAGCTATACATGTTTAGTTGCTCTAGCCTTTCTTGGTATGATTTGTTACAACGGCCATGGACCATTTTAGTTGCTCTTCTTTGCACAGTCTCTAATGTATTTATGTCTTTCTGGAGATATGGCCTCCAGAACTGAACTCAGTATTCTAGGTGAGGGCGTACCAATGATTTATAAAGGGGCATCACTACTTCTCTCTTTCTGCTACTAATTCCTCTCCCTATGCAACCAAGCATCTGACTTGCCTTTTTCATTGCTTTGTTACATTGATTGGCTACCTTCAAATTACTGGAAATAATGACTCCTAGATCCCTTTCCTCCTTGGTAGATTCTAATGTAATGCTTTATTCCTTGAAAGGACCTTTCACCCCTTCTTATAACTACAAATGGTAAAACTCTAGATATTCTTGTAAAGTTTTACACTATAGAGCAGTCTCTCTCAATTTTTTTTGCCATGGAGGGAACCTTAAAAAAAAAAATATTTCGGGGAACCCCTGTATACATATTGTAAGAGATATTCAAACATTGTTAGGAAAGGTATACCATAAAAAATATTGCAATAATAGAGGCAGAAATTTGCAAACATATTTAAAAGGATAGTAACATGTCCCTTCTCACCTTTTAAATGACTCACAGGCTCCTGTTACCTTAAAAGGCCTCCACAAACTTTCCTCACAGCCCCTTCTCACCTTGAAATGCCACCACAAATGTGCAAAGGAGGTGACGCAAACACTTACAGCCAAACACGCTGTTGAATCCTGGGATGGCTCATCACCGCTACTATGTGGGAACTCAGGGAACCCTTGGTGACCTCTCGGGGAACGCTATGGTTCAACAGAACCATGGTTGAGAAATGCTGCTATATAGTAATAAAATAAAATAGATTTCAAAAAATGAAACAGAGACTACAACTTGTAGAGTTATATTTTCTGTACCACTGTACCCCTACTCACTGGTGAGGATTACTGGGTCCTGGCTCATCCTCTGCCGGGCAGTCAACGTCTTCTTAAACATCGGCAGAACTCGGAGGTGTCAGAGGTTGGCTGCAGGCATTGCAAGATATAAAGGCACTCCCTCGGCCCAGGACCAGGTACTCTGCAGGACTCCTGTTATCTTTTCGGATCGCCCAGCCATGATGAGTTCTCCTCTTCCTCATCCAGGCCCAGTAAATGGGGTCTTCCGTCATGATCTATAACGAAAACAAACATCCATCTCCTGGTATTAATTTAGGTCAATTTTTAAATAAATATTTTTTTTATGATTTATATTTTCACAAATTCTAAAATGTTAACTCTAAGGTTCATTATTTATTTTATCCTAAATATCTCAGACCAGTTCACATGACGGCCGATCCACAATGGCGTTGAAACCCATACGACGGAGCAGGTCATCCTTTCTTTGGTGAAGACAATCCGTATTCTCTTCCCACATCCATCCTAAGGCCCAGGGGTAGATCTCTCTTCTGAAGAGAACCTCCTCTTCAACCTGATTGGCCAGGAACCTGGAGCACACACAAGCACACAGTAAGCAATAAGGAGTAGATAGAATATATATCCCAGGAGAAAAGAGGGGTCAAGGAGCAATAATAAGAAATGTATGATACAAACAATGCCACAAATACATTTTTCTGGTACTCTTCAGTCCTCAGTCCGGCCCAGTTTAAGTACACGAGGACCGAGGAGATACTAGAGGGGTAGAAAATAGTGTCAATAAAAATAAAATATATTAACCAATAGTTTAGATTTCTATGCAGTATATTCTGTTATAGTCTATAACCTCTCTTATTTCAGGAAATGTCGTACAAACACACATGCGTCGCCCAACCCACCATCAATAACAATAGCCATCTTGCTGTGGGCCTTATATTGTGTCTGGGCCCATTTGGCCGCAGCATACTTACATATACATATGCATTTTTATAAAAGAAAATATATATAAATACCTAGAAGATATACCCATTCCAATCATGCCACCCTCTTATGCATCAGATTGTCCTCTTTGTACTGCAGGTTACATAGTTACATAGTTGATGAGGTTGAAAAAAGACAACAGTCCATCAAGTTCAACCTATTTTGGATCTCCTGTGATCCCTATCTTTATATTTGAAGTTAATCCATATAAAGCAAATTCCAAACTGTTGCAATCATAAGATAAATTAATACATACATTTCTCCCATGCTCCACTACTGTCCTTTATTTAAATTAGCGGTCCTGGTAACCCTGAATGTCCTTTTCTGCTAAAAATATATCTAATCCTTTCTTAAACATATCCAGTGAATCTGCCATCACAACCTTTTCTGGCAGTGACTCCACATCCTGACTGCCCTTACTGTGAAGAACCCTTTCCTTTGCTGGTTGTGAAACTTCTTTTCCTCTAACCTTAGTGGGTGCCCCCATGTCCTGTGTACAGTCCTTGGGGTAAAAAGTTCCTTTGAAAGTTCTCTGTATTGACCCATGATGTATTTGTATATATTGATCATATCTCCTCTTAGACGCCTCTTTTCTAAAGTAAACATGTCTAAACTGGCTAGCCTTTCCTCATAGCTCAATGACTCCATACCCTTTAACAATTCTGTCGCCCTTCTCTGAACCCTTTCTAGTTCCAAGATAGGAAGGAAGGACCGCACAGACTGAAACAATATGATTGTATTACAAACAGATAACCAGACAATGCTGGGAGGGTGCTCCTATACAGATGATCCAAACATATATAGATACAAAAAAAGAAGAAAAAGCGGATCATTTAATAGTGCACACCTACTGTGATATAGAAAATGGTAAATTGTTATGTTCATTCACCCTTTTTAGCTTGATACGCTTTCTGACCATTGATATTTGGATTATACAGATTATTTTACAACATTATTGCAGCGTGTATTATACATATATATTTTTGAATATTTCGCCCTATTTTTTACTTATTTCTATTTCTATTTTATTAAAAGTTAATACTTTATTGGCCCTTGCAGCTGCTGCTTGGCATTGAGCACTATTGCTAAGTCTATTGTCCACAAGCACTCCCAAATCCTTCTCCATTAAAGATTCTCCTAAATTTACCCCGTTTAATTTATAGATTGCATGCTTGTTTTTGATCCCTAAATGCATAATCTTACATTTATCTATGTTAAACCTCATCTTCCATTTGGCCGCCCAATCCTCCAGTTTACTCAAGTCCCTCTGCAAGGACGCTACATCTTGCTCAGATTCTATTACCTTACATAGTTTAGTGTCATCTGCAAAAATGGAAAACTTGCCCTCTAAACCATCACCAAGGTAATATTTATATAATTAATATTTTATGGGAAAATACTTTGTCTGAAGTTCGGAAGCCAAAGTCCCTCGCCAGGAACTGCTGAATGTAGTTGTCTTCTAGAATATATAAAAATATCTACCGGTCAGCTTATATTAGTTTATATAATTGCATAGTGTGTATGCTAGACTCATTTCAATAAACGCTCCAAAAACATTTCTAACCGACAATCGGATTGCTGAGTTTACATAAACAATCCGACCGACAATGTACCAACTCTATTAGGATAGTACAGCACAATCTCCACCATTTGTGCCTTTGGTTATATTGTTACTGGCTGTGAAGGGGCACACATAACAGATTAGGTTTCATGTGTGTCATCATGTGCCTCTAGCCCCCCTCAGTATTCTCCATCATGTGCCTCCAGTCCCCCTCAGTATTCCCCATTATGTGCCTCCAGTCCCCCTCAGTATTCCCTATCATTTGCCTCCAGCCATCCTCACTGTTCCCCATTTTGTGCCTCCAGCCTCGCTTCCTTGTACATAGAGGTGTAATGGTGCAAATACAGGGACAGGAGAATTCTCTCACCCATGACATCATAGAAAGCCGCCCGCTCTGCCGGTTGCAGGTGTAGACGCTCCCTCGGCGGCTGCTCCGCCTTTCTCCGCTTCCCGTGTTCTGGCAGAGACGCGGTTGCTGGGCTTCTGGAGGTTATACAGAGAGATCAGGTTAGAAACTGGAGAATGGTGAATTATCACATTACAGATTTACTATGTTTAATAGCAACAGATATCTTCCACATATGTGTATCAGCAATTGTCATCTGCATGTAAACATGTCCCATTTATGTCCCCATTTTCTGTCATCTTGACCTTCTTCTCTACTCCTGTCACATCAGATGTCTGTCAGAGGGATACAGGAAGAGCACCATGCTAGTGTCATGTACAATAACCCTGTCACCTGACATCCCCATCAGTACACATAGCAGTAATATTATATGTAAGCTTTGTCTATAATGGTACCTCTCTATAGTATACTTGTGTTTATTTTCTAGCTGAATTACTGTAATACACAATGCTCTACTTACTGCTGTCTTCCATGTCGCTCTGCGGGTTTTCTCTTTCTCTTCCCTCGCTGATCCTGAGAAGAGGGGGCCCGCTCCTGGAGAAGTTCTAGACGAGAAGGAATTATTAAGAGGAATGAGACCTCCATAGAAACTGTGTGTATCAGTTTCTATGGATCTCTCTGTTATAACCAGCACTAAAACTCTCCACACTCTAGACCAGGGGTGGCCAGACTTTTGGACTTAGGGATCTCCACTAAATTTAAATTTTTTTTTTAGATCTACCATAGTCCAAAATAATCATAATGCAATACTTTTTAGAGGGCTATGAGGTAATGAACAAATAAAACAAACTAAACATTAATGTTAGCCTAATTAAAGAGTGTTTTGCACATAAAGGGGCTGATTCAGAGATACGATTTCCACGGCATTTAGGAGCGTATATTTAGGATCTTAGAAAATTACTGCACATGCGTAGTAATAGTGCAACGCCGTCTATGTAGCGGTTAGGAGCGTAAATTCGCTAAGAGTGTAAGTTTGAATCGATCGCAAGCACTTAAGATCTTAAGTGCTGCGAAAGTTTAAGATCTTAAGGATTTGCATGGAAATGGGCGGGGGGAGGCAGGGAAATGAGGGAAAGTGGGTGCGGGCTGACACTTAGGATCTTAAATAAACGCTACCACGTCACTTAAGATCCCAAATGACAGCGCAGAGTTAGGGCTAGTCAATGGTGGTCTAAGTTTAAGATCCACCGCTGTTTGCAAGGGGAGTGACTGTTTATGCAGTGGGCTGGAACATGGTAAGATCTTACCTAAGGTGCGTATATTTGCGATCTTTTCGCAATCGCATCTCTGAATCAGCCCCAAAGTTATTGGCAATGTGAATTTGATGTATGAGGCTGCATGTCTTGTGTTTACTTGCAAATGATGGTTCCAAGTTAGTTAGGCACATATGAAGGCAGTATTCCCCATAATGTGCCTGCAGCCCCACTCAGTATTCCCCATCATGTGACTGCAGTCCCCTCAGTATTCTCCATCATGTACCTCCAGCCCCCCTCAGTACTCCCCATTATGTGCCTCCAGCCCCACTCAGTATTCCCCATCATGTGCCTGCAGCCCCCCTCAGTATTCCCCATCATGTGCCTCCAGCCCCACTCAGTATTCTCCATCATGTGCCTCCAGCCCCTCTCAGTATTCCCCATTATGTGCCTCTAGCCCCCCTCAGTATTCTCTATCATTTGCCTCCAGCCATCCTCACTATTCCCCATTTTGTGCCTCCAGCCCCCCCTCAGCATTCCCCATTATGTGCCTCCAGCCCCCCTCAGTCTCTCCCATGATGTTTCTCCAGCGCCCCTCAGTATTCCCCATTATGTGCCCATTATGTCCCCTAAGTATCTCTTATCATGTGCCTCCAGCCCCCTCAGTATTCCCCATTATGTGCCACCAGGCCCCCCCTCAGTATTCCCTGTTATGTGCATCCAGCCCCCCTCAGTATTCCTCATCATCATCTGTCTGCAGCCCCCCTCAGTATTCCCCACATGTTTCTCCAGCCTCCTCCCTTTTTACTTACCTTGTCTTCCTCCTCTGCTGCATACAGATCGTGCTGCTCCCTTCTCTCTGCGGTGGGCACAGATGGGGGACCGAATACAGACTACCGGACGTATAGCATATCCATTTGGAGTTTAACGTTTTTTACTATGCGCATGCGGAGTAAATTTTTTTACATAATCTACATATCTTTTCCTTACGTAGATTGCATATATGCACTCCCTGCCACAGGGAGAAAGGAACAGCACGATCGACTGGTCACAAGTCCCTGGGTGACCAGTCGATCAGGACTGACTGTTTGGGCACCCCTGCTCTAGACTCTATTACTGAACCCTCTTACAGGGATATTACATTGCAGCACTCACCACATGATAGGGTGAGAGGAAGATATCATAGAAATACAGTGTAATGGTAAATAATATTCACCTTAGTGTCACCTACCATTGGGCCAGACCTAAGTTCTTATTACGTTTCCTTGCATAGCGTATTTAGGCTAGCATAAGTACTATGCACTCCTCTAGGCACTCCCCTCGCTCGTAAGTACTTTGCTCGTTTTACGTTTACCAAACCCTACCTTAACCTTTCAAAGCATAAGTACGGATGTATGTAATGGATTCAGTTACGTAACAACCTAACCAGGCCCATACTGTACAATTTAAATGCCTCCCTTCGCCTCCAAAGCGTATTTTCAGGTGTCGTATGGATGACCCGCCCCTTCATTCGTAATTTACGCTGATGGTACGTACGTTCAGAGTTATGTTGTATAACATCTGCCGTGCGCTTGCGCAGTACATACAAATAAGTGATTTTACGTCAGCAGCTAGCGTACTTAGGTCTGGATCTGACCCGTTGGGCTTGATCCAGACCTACACTCGGGTGCGTTTTTACGCTGATTGTGAACATAAAAACGTCTGTACATTTGTACTTACTGCACATGCGCGCTCCAGATGTTAACCTCATGTTATGCTCAGAAACTCTGAGCGTACAGGCCTTGAGCTTACCAGCTTCGTTGCTACACTGGATGGGGTGTGCCTGCCATACAAAATCCGTAAATACGCACCGAGCGTGGGGTGAGGCATTTAAATCATACAGTATAATCGTGCTAAGCATCGTAACTAAGCAATGAGCTTACGGACGCCCGCGGTTACGATCAGAAAAGTTAGGGTAGGGTTTGCTGAGCGTAAGAAGGCAAAAGTAAGTACAACCAAGGGGAGTGCCAAGGGGAGTGCATCGGAGGTACGCCAGCATTAGTACTCTACGTACATAAGTATTTCATGAGCGTAGGTCTGGATCAGATCCATTGGGCCTGATCCAGACCTACGCTCGCATGCAAGCTAATGCTGATCGTAAGCGTAAAAACGGCAGAAAAAACGCACTGCGCATGTGCATAGTGACAACTTCCGGTCGTACCAAAGACCTCTTCGCAGCGGCGATTCTGGTGTCCGTATTGTTTGCGTTTTTTCATACGACGGGGCGTGTTTATAGTACGAAGTTAGTATGGACACTGGAGTTAAGGAATGTAGGCGGGGGGAGCCATTTAAATTGTACAGTATGGGCGTGCTAAGAGTCGTTTATACGCAATAAATGTACGGACGGCCGTGGGAACGAACACAACAGTTAGGGTAGGGTTTGCCGAGCGTATGGATGCTAAACTAGGTACGAGCAAGGGGAGTGCCTATTGCTGTGCATTGGTGGTACATTTGGCGATAATACGCTACGCACAACAGCATAGGTCTGGATCAGGCCCATTGGCCCGGATCCAGAACTACGGCCGTCTTCCACAGACGGCTGTAATTTGCTGAAAGATAGCTACTGTGCATGCGTTGTAGTTATTGTACGTAATCAACGTATTGTTTTGATACATAGATTGCATATATGCGGTCTTAAAGTAAGCTTTTAGCTTACTCCATATGCAAACTGAGTTAGGCCATTGAAGAAAAGGCATTTCACACCCAATAAACTACACTTGATGGGTTAGATTCCTTGCACTGGGACTTACAATGGATGCTGGTAAAGCATTCTGGGTGGATACTCTCAGCCTCTACTAGTGAGGGGTTACCCCCAAAATTTCACATTTCTTTTGCAGACATAGAATCTGGCATTGAGCACGCCATCGTCTGGGTGGTTCTGGTATACAACCTTGTACACATCTTTGATGAACCCTAAGTATTTTTTCTTCTCAAGGTGGCACACTCATAGCTACCTTTCATTAACTTTTGTCTGGCTCCAGATTTTACCTCAGGTCCCCAATTCTGTCATTTGTGCTATTTCAGGTTATGTTCCACTGTAGTGTGTACACCAGCGACGTCTATAATTTTCTTTTCTCCTGTATTAATGGGGATTGTGTGTATTGGGTAGACCAGTGGTTCCCAAACTTTCTCAGTTCGAGGCACTCTTAGGGTCTCCATATTTTTTTTCAAGGCACCCCTAAGAATATTTTTTTCAAGGCACCCCTAAGACAAAAATACAATAGAATACAATAGGAACTAGAAACATTCCGAGGCACCCCAGTGAGAGCAGCGCGTCGCCCCTGGGAGCCGCGGCGCACAGTTTGGGAATCACTGGGATAGACTCTTACCTTTTGCAATGTTACCTTTTTAACTCTTTTTTTTCTGACTAACTCCGACCAGTGTTAAAAATCTTTAATAAAATTCTTGATTTCTAAAAAAATAAAATCTCAGCGTATCAGTAATTGGAGCGATATGGAATGCAGATCAATGTAAGGTTAAGTTAGCCGTCTGTATGAAATGGCCGATAGGTTAATATGTTAAACCTTACATAAGAGACTTCCTTTGTTTGACATTACAATAACCCTAATCCCAACACTGACCATCAAAGCTAGATGGAACCCTGCTACACGGTTATTAGCAACAGGCAACATTCATATGTGATAAATATATATTTAAATGTTGGCATTAAAAATCAGAAAATTCTATTCAACAGGAAGTCATGTTAAATATATCCACTGTCACATTCAAGGGTTTGGAGGGATCGGT